>CAAKHG010049221.1:0-11262 GCA_901007715.1 Dactylopterus volitans | reverse complement strand
CTGTTTTTCTTTTGTTTTGTTTTTTGTTTTTTGACACCATCAATGTGGTTTAAAACGTTTTTTTTTTTTGTTTTTTTTCGCGAGGCAACCAGAGGAGTCGACGGCAGACGGAGGAGCTCAGAATTTACAAATGAAGCTAAGCCGCTTACGCCGGTGCAGGTATCATATGGTTACGATGATGACCTCCGACCGGCGCTTTGTCTCAATGTTCCCTGCGTCCCGGGCCTCGGTGTTCTCGCAGTAACGTTGCCGGCGAGCCGGTAATTCGCATGAGTAATTAGATTCACTTTAATTCACTTTATCTTTCAGACACAATATGATAGTTTAATGTCATTACAAATTAGGAGCTTTTGTGAGCAACTCTACCCAAGGACATTTGTATCAGCCTACAACAGTCTGCATATATTTAAAAACGTACAGTATGTTGAGCACTAACAAACCATTCATGAGGCTGCTGCTGCTGCCGCACTGAAGTTTCACCGCCATTAATGAAATTAGCTACATCAAATGTGAGCGCGGCGCCTTTGCAGTGCACTAATCTAATATGAGAATAAGCTTTTCATGCTGTAATGTGTGTGTGTTTTTTAATTAGGCTTGGATTAGATTGATCTGGCAGACTGGATGACAGCAGATGAAGAAGACAATATGTCTTTTTTGCGTTTGCAAAATGTCCCCTGCCGGCTAGTTGTTGCTTAGTAACCGTCCTTTACGTTGATGATAAGGTTCACATTTTATCACACAAACTGCGCTGGGTCCAGAAACTGAGAGGCACCAGTTCCAAGTCCAAAAAGGGAGGGGGGGGTGTTAGGGGGAAAGTTCCCCGTCTTGTTTTGCCGGTGACACGGGCAACCCCGCGTCACGCAAGCGCCGCAGGTGCAGCCGGTGAAAAGCATGACAGGTGAGAATGTCCTTCATCGCTCAAAAGCCGTTTCTGCTTCCTGTGTGTACATAGAAGTCACAGGAGGACCCTTTCAGTGCTTCTGAGTGGGGCAAATTGCAGGCTGTTGTCAAGAGGAAATGGATAAGCTAAAGGGATTAGCACGTCCCCATCGGTGTTGACAGTGCAAATGTGAGTATCCGGAGTAATGCGGAGTGTGAGCCAGAGCTTGTTTGTTTGCGCTCGGAGGTGCGCTCGCCCTCGCGGGGTCAAGGAGGATGCGGTCACGCTGCGGCGTCTTCAGCGAATCTGCTGCTCCGCCTGTGCGTCCATCGCACCGGTTTGCAATGTTATCAAGACAAATGCGATGATTTCTGGTGTTGTTTTTCGTGGCTGGGGGGCTGTACGGCGGATAATAAGGATAGAGACTAGCTTGTAAGCGGGGGGTATAAACATCTGGACCAGATGCAGATGCCTCCACATCCCCCCACTCTATAAGTCCCTCAACACTTAATGCAGACGGACAGGCTCACCCCCTCTTACAATAACAACCGCCCTCTAAAACGGGGAGCTGTTAAACTGTTGAGCTGCCTACTCTGCGCACACACTCGCACACACTCACACACACGCACTCACACACACACTCGCACACTGAAAAACTGGGACATACTGGTGATGGTCGTCTGACGTCTGTTTCCATTCATACACTTACTTTTCAAATCTGTCTGGAGGTGTGCCTGCTTGTCTGCGTCAGGCACACACAGACACACACACACACACATACACACACACACACAACACTGGCAGCGCTACTGTAGCTAATTTCTTTAGTCTATTTTTAAAACTGTAGAACTGTCAGAAGGTATATTGCATATGGTGTTTTCAGATTTAAGAGGAAATGAACTGCTCAGGCTCAGACAGAATGACGTTCTCTCCATAAATAGAATCCTTAAGTGAGCTCGCAAACATCACACATGCAAACACTTAAAGCAGGTTTAAATAAGACCTCTGCATGTGTAAGCCGAAGCGTTGCTTGTTTGGAAATTTTTAAAGCGATGCGGGGAAATTGAATTGCCAGCGAGCACGCAGGCGCTGAAACCCGCTGAACCAACAGCCGAAGACTAAAGCACCTCCACCCGCGAGAGTGTGAGCGGTGAAAAGTGGTCGAACGGATGGTCAAACTTTGTGAGGCTAAAAGCAGCTGAGCCGCAATGAAGGAGAGCAAATTCCATTTCACGCCCGACCCGGTCGAGGCCAGCTCGCCGTCGGTGTTCCATCAGCGGCGGTCGGCGCGCGAGACGTCCCAGATCGGCGCGGGCTGCTGATCCCATTCATGAATCCCCCACTCTTATCTCGAGTCGAGGTGTCTTAAGATTTGCGCCTCCGATTTTAGACGGTGGATATTTGAGCAACGGAGCGACCAAATTCAGATTTTCCGGCAATGTCTCGCGGTCAAGTCGAGATTCCGCCGCTCAGTTGCCGACGGGAGGTCGCTGCTAAGCTTCTCTCTGAAGGCGCGTTGTCGTCGGGCCATTTGTCCGAGTGTGTTTATAATTGACGGGGAGGACCGACGGTGAAGCTGATTGTGGGGTAAACGGACGCCTCTGAGGGGGAGAGGTTGCGTCCTCAGGCGGCTCCCTCGCCGTGGTACGATTCACGACGCTCGTCCTCTCGCAAAGACACGCGCGGGTCGCGCAGCTGAAAATGCGACCCGACTCGGGCCGCCTCATTAACGTGCAAAAGCGGTTTATTTTAAGGAGTCTTAATTCCTGACGCCTCACTCGCGATGTCAACCGTATTTTCCCAGTTTGGTGACGGCGCCCGGCTCCTAAAATGTCCGATGTCAGAAATAATTCCCCGACGTGAGGTGAGCTCAGGAATTTGAACATTTCCAGGTCAGGTGTGCAGGCGGGCGAGGCCGCCTAGAGAGTTGGAGAAGAGGAAGCAATTGTCTAAATGTCCCCGCATACGTACCCCTTACTGGTTGCGCGTACGTTTTGTGTTTGCGTTTTTTTGAGCGAAGGCATGTAGGAAGCAGACCCCGGCATCCGGTTATTTGTGCCCCACAATGATAAGAGAAGGTGTTTCCTGTGCTGCCTGCGTGCCTCCTTAAGGCCCATTGTGTGGAAGCAGAGGAGATTTATTATTGGAAAGGGTATAATTAGGGTCCTTTGCTCGTCTGGGAGGGCGGGCGGTCTGGGAAGAGAAAAAGCAAAGGGAGGGCGGAAATGGGGTTCAGGGGGGCCGTCTGAAGCAGGATGGGGTTTGACTGTAAACTGGGGGATGGGCGTGTCTGTGTTTAGGGGGACAACACAAAGGATCTGGGTTAGATAGGGGCACCCCCCGCTGTTCCAGCTGGACCGGGACCCACACCACTGTCTGCCAATCCCACGATGACATCACCGCAGCATCCTGTCTGGTACACAGGCATTCCCAGTGTCCCCGGACCCTCGCAAAAACACTCGCTGAGCTGGCGCGGTGACAGCATTTCCATCAGGGGGGGTTGCCGGGGCCCCGCCCCCTCCCCCCCAAGCTACAGCACAATCTCATCGTTATTCTGGAGAGCGAGGCCGCGAAGGACGTAATCCCCCCTCCGCGATGAGCGATTGAACGGCGCATTGCAACGCACACAAAGCCAAACACAATCGATGTGGGGGGAGGAGGGTGTAAAGGCCGTTGTCCACAGTTACCGTGTATAAACGCTGCTTTATGCGCCGGCGCTCACCCACGTTTTTCACTGCCTTATGTTTTGTTTTTGTTTTTTTTTTTCCCCACATGCAGCTGAAAAGGTGTCATCGCTGGGGAAGGACTGGCACAAGCTGTGTCTCAAGTGTGACCGGTGCAACAAGCTCCTCAACGCCGGAGGCCACGCTGAGGTCAGCAACACGCCATCCACCGATTGGTGACGGTGCCCACACACACACACGCGCGCAAACACACACACACACACACACTGCGCTACTGTTGGCTTTATGATCATCGATGGGTCCGTCTGTCTTCAGGACCGCGAGCGCCGGAGGAGCGCGACATCGCCGACGCTGCACACAAACGTCCTTCAGTCACTGGCAGGAAAATGTTTGACTTTCTTCTGCGCTCAGTCATTCGAAGCTTTAATTTTTGAGATCGTTTCATAGGCGCAGGTTTCCAAAGTGGCATCCATCGCCGTCGAAAAAAACGGCAAAGGAGTCTGGAGCGTGTAAAATGCAGCTCAGTTTGTGCGAAATGTTACATTGGTATTGTTACAATAAAAATGGAGCCCACGTAATGGGGCTGCGTAATGAGCAAATTTTGGTGATTTTAGTTCTGGCAAATACTCTGGTAATGCACTCCATTGTACAGAGCCCGACGGTACGGGTTTTCCCTCCATCGCTGGAGCAGTAATATGGACGCTCATCACCATCACCGCCTGAGGTAACAGTATTATAGAGGCCATCCAGGCTGACATTATATCTGCTCACGGTGGCTAAATGGATAAAAAACGTCCACCGCAGGACGTGTTACTGGTCTATATATTGACTTCATGGACCAGAGTTTTTCTGTGACACTTGACATTTATATCAGTACGCAAAGGTTGATTACACAGGGTCAAAAATCAATAACCTCCAGCGCCATTGTCTCCTATTGTCTCTTTTTTTTTCTTATTTTGCTTTTTGTTTGTTTCTGGTGGTTCATTGACTGCCGTTGTAAAATGTAACAAAGGGCAGTCAGTGCTAACCAGATCACGGATTGATTTATCAAGTCTTTTTCTACACTGGGGCCACGTTCACATGTCGATAGTTTGCTAAAAACAGAAGAGTTCTTCTTCGTTTTGTTTTTATTCAAATAGTTCCCACATTCATACGACGCTGGGACAGTCTTCCTCGCCAGGCGCCCCCGTGCATATGCGTTCTTCCACATGGCGATGGACGCGAATGCGTGCTCGAAAACAGACAATGGCGAGCCGTACAGACACGCTTGAGCTCCGTCATCCCCCGTTGTTTTTGCTGCACCGCTACTGGCACGCAGATATTTTGCTGAAAATATGCATCCACAAAGTGGGGCCGGGTCCTTGCAGGGGTCACAGGAATTCCATGCTCACACGACGGTGAGGGTGACGTGTCCGGAAGACGACGCCCTTGAACCTCCAAAACACTATTGTCATGCGATAAAATGGCAAAAAAAATAGTATTGTCTTATGTCAAAAATTTGCTGCGTTTAACAGCACCTAATTCATGAAAGAAATATGCTTCTTGGCTCTTTAGAACTTTAAGGGTATTCTTTTTTTTTTTTTTGTTTTTTTTTTAAAAAAAACCCCTCAGCATGCAGTTCACACGGAATGGGATTGCAGGTCAGTTTTGGGTTGGACGGGGGCTTTTCAGATGCACATTTTTGCTGGGACTCTGCTGGGCGCGTCGCTCCTTTCCGGCCGCGCCGGTTGTCTGGTTGCATCCGTCAGTCCGGTTTGCCCACGTGGGAATTTTTGACCTCCCGTGGCGCCGCAGGATGAGTCGCTTTCCGTTACGCAATCGGGCCGCCGGTGTCGCGACCCGGCGCAGATTCCCCGACTGTGGAACCCGCACGAACCCGCTGGCGCCTTCGCCCCCCTGTGGATTTTTTTCTGATCTGGACCTCCTGGTTTTGCCGTTGGTGACCCTCCTCTTCTCTGAACATGAGTGAATATCAGACGCACCTTTCCTCAGTGTCTCTCCCCCCCGCCTCCCTCGCTCTCTTTCTCCCCCTCTCGCACTTCACGAGGAGGATGTGATCTCACCGTCTTTGTGCAAAAAAGCGATTCCCCCGCAGACCTCGGAGTCTGCTGCGCCGCTGCTTAATCTCCGCATGATTACAGTAATGCAGTCACACAATCTCTCCGAGGCCGCAGCTCTCCACCACCGTGCTCCTCTACCCCTTCATCCTCTCTCCGTGGACGCCGTCCAAATCCACATTCAGGCTCACGCCGGAATTTAGTGGAGGAGAGAAAGAAAAGGGAAAAAAAACAAAAAAAAAAACTCGGCGCTCGATCATCGTCATGGAAACAAAGTGAGGCAGAGAGACCCTGTGTGTTTGTTTTTTAAATAAAAAAAACAAAAAGAAGAACGTCTGTAGGCTTTTTTGGAGGGTTTTGGTGAAACTGCACCTTTTTTTGATCCTCTTCGTGAACCTCGGACGCGACAGCGGCTGCATCACTTAAAAGGAGTCAGGAGGACTCGATGAAGCCCGCTGCAGTCTCACTTCTCTCAACTCCCACTTCTTCAGCCCCCCCCCCCCAAAAAAAAATCAGTCAGTTAGAAGGAAAAACTCTTAAGTTCTTAAGTGATGACGGGTCACATGGAGACGTCACTTTGCTTTAAGGGGTCGAAACCAAACTAGCCAGCAGTTAACGATTCCTGATTATGCTGCAATTCTGTTAAAAAATACAGGAAGGGGAAGCTAATAAGGTTCCATTACGGTCTTTTGTGCGTGATTACAGTCTGGCAGGTTGAAGCAGTGGTGCAGGACCAGAAAAAAAAAGAGAGAGCAATAGAGAGAGAATCATGGATGGAGAAGACAGATTTCCGTGTCAGGATGTGGGACGTTAACTGCTGGGAACAGAGTGGGCCGTGCAGTGATATAAAATCCATTTTTAGGACCCCTCTGGCCCTGACGTTTCGCAGCTCGCGGCGCGGCCATTCTGTACGGCGCACGACTAAAAGGCCCCCTCAGTTCTCTTTGACAATGAACCCCTGTGTGTCCTGTGCTGAGAAAGTCATCAGCGCTCAGTCACGGCCTGGAATCGGTGTCCAGATCCTCGCGGATCTCATTAACGCCAAAAAGGAAGTGTTAATGGAGTGCGCGGCAGTGGCTGAGCCCCGTCGTGGCCGGTGCATTATTAAAGGTGAGCGCGCATTTATTTATTCCTGCCACAGCATCCCCCCCCGAGGAGATGTGGCCAAAGCAGAGAGGATTGTGGGTAGCGCGCCCCAGCGCTTTTAATGCCGGTTTTTCGCTCGCCGCCCACAGCCTGGCGTCTTGCCCCGCGGCATCGGCAGCACAGTTCTTCTCATCTATGGTCATCGGGCTCTGGACCAGTGGCCACCCTGGCCCGCGGCCCTGATCCCGCTACGCAAGCTGATCACATGGTCCGGCATGACCGCGACATTCCCAGCATGCATCAGCAGCAGCCCATGTACGTCTTGGACTGGGTTTCTCGCCCCCCCATCCCCCCACCTCCCCTTTCTTCCTCCTCCCCCCGAAGCGGAAACACAGTCACGCGTGCACAGACATGGAAGCGCCGCCGAAGTGTGGCGTTTGATTGGTCCACAGCGGCCCGTTACTTGGATACTGCCGCTGCCATTATTTTGTGTTGAATGAACCGGTGACAATGACATCATCATCATCAGCCGCAAAGGGAGGCTGGTCTCCCTTTTTGGACATCTCCCCTTCCATACACACACACACACACACACACACACACACAAAAGTCCTTCATGTGACAAAAAAATGCGTCACATTAAGGAAAACATGACCCTCAAGTCATGGTTGAATTAGCTGTTGTGCATCATCGGGAGGTTTTTGTGATTTGTTTTTTTTTGCGCCCATGCTGAATCCGGTTGTTTTTATGTGCATATCATGGTGTTTTTCTGTTTCCTCACAGCATGATGGAAGACCCTACTGCCACAAGCCATGCTATGCTGCCCTCTTTGGGCCAAAAGGTATAGTGCATATCATCTTGTCCAACGCGGACGCCTCACGTTACTCACGTCGAATCTGTATGAATAACGTCAAACCAGAATTAATCTGGCTGTTTTAGCACAGGCCTCAGCCCTTCCTTTTCAACTTTTTGTGGACATCTTGTTCGCCCCCCCCGCAGGCGTGAACATTGGCGGCGCCGGCTCTTACGTGTACGACACTCCGGCCAACAACAACCCAACCGGTGTGGATTCAGCCCCCAAAACCGAGGAGAAGAGGACGTTTGTGGCCAAGGCTCCGTCGAAAGGTAACAACGGGGGGGGGCGACGCGTCCGCTCACTCGGGCGGCTAAATCGGTCCGGCTACTGTCCCCGGAGATACGGGTGTTTTTTCAAGAAGCTGTGCGTGGGTAGGAGAGTGGCCTGCTGGTGCTGACTCGGTGATAAGGCCTCCGATGCAAAAACATCCCCCCGGTACTTTTGGGGGAATTTTCTCAGACGGGTTAGATAAGCAGGATCTCAACCTCAAAAACGGCTGTTTTCCCTCAATCTATCTCTGCTGGACAGTTTTTTTTTTTTTTTTTAGATACTGGCAGTTTCCCCCGACTGCTGCTCCATTGTTAAAAAAAACAAAACAAAAAAACCAACTCATTGACTGTTCAAGATCTTTGCGTTATGGCACCACCTGCAGGCCCCAGCGCCACACTGCACGCACCCGAGACTGCGTGCCGACTCCACCACCAGCCCCTGTCGGAGGGAAGCGACTTATCCTAATAGGTCTCTTAGCTCGGCAGTTAAAGAACCTTAATTGGCCTCTTTCGTCAGCAACTCCCCCGTGAAACATAAAAAAAAATAAATAAATTGGGGGGGGGAAAAAAACCCACACAAATTTCTGGTCCCAATTATTAATACCTCCACACCCATTTTCTCACCTAAGTGAAAGCATTAGGGGTCATTTACTGACTCCCTCACGTGTCGTCATGTGTCTGTAATGTGTCGGCAGCCGGCAGCATCACCACCTTCTCCGGGGAGGCCAACATGTGTCCCAGGTGCAACAAGAAGGTGTATTTTGGTGAGTAATTTCCACACAGGGGAAAAACGCCCCCGGGGCGGGAGTGGGGGAAGTGTGAACGCGCAAAATGGCTTCCTCCGGTGCGTCGCGGGTGTTTGGCTCTTTTTATTTATTTATTTTGTTTTTTTTGTGTGCGCCAGCTGAGAAGGTGACATCACTGGGCAAGGACTGGCACCGACCCTGCCTGCGCTGTGATAGGTGCAGCAAGACTCTGGCTCCCGGCAGTCATGCAGAGGTAAAAATAAATAAATAAATAAATACAGTTTTAAAAAGAAACCAAGCAGAGGCATACATCGTGAAAATGGTAATATATATATTCTCTCCAATACAGCATGACGGCCGGCCCTACTGCCACAAACCCTGCTACGCCGTCCTCTTCGGGCCCAAAGGTAACCGCTAGGTGGTGCTGTCGACCCACCAATTATCAGCTACACTTGAATCGGACTGTTGCATGCCCGAGCACCCGGTCGGCCCGTGCTGCACGCCGCAGGCAGAATGTCTTTCCTCCATAAGTCGTTTCACCGTTAGCGCTTCGCAGCAGCCTCTCGAGGAGGGGGGGGGGGCGGCCGCTCGCGCCACCCGTCCTTGCCGATGTCGTGAGCTCTCGCCCTGGCTTTGACCCCTGACCCCTCGCCTTCCCCCTCTCCCCTCTCTCTCTCTCTCTGTTGTACCTGTGGTTTTTCCAGGCGTGAACACTGGTGGCGTGGGCAGCTACATCTATGACAAGGAGCCCAGCGCAGTGACCCAGCCTTGAACCCCCCCACCCCCCATCAGCCTCCTCCCTCGCCACACAGCAATGACCGTCAACCACAGTATTTTTATTTTTTTCTACTTAGTAGACCTTGTCTCCCTGCAGCTTCACACCTGAGACAACTCACTCACTCTCTCTCCACGTCCTCTCCTCAGTCTCTGCCCCCTGTCCTCCACTCCGATCCGCTCCCAGCATTCCCGGATCCACGAGGAATAATTCATAGACGACAAATTCTAGACCCGTTGCATGTATTCACCCGCTAGAGAGCCCTTCGGCACAGTCGGGCAGAGTTCACGTTTTGTTATTGGCCACGTCATGTGACCCCCACGGTCAAATACCCAAGTCTTAAATTTTCAGCGTTACAGCATTGATTGAGGATGAGTGTACTTCTGTAGTCTTTCAAGATTTATGCTTTTAAATGAATCAAAAAAGTTAAAAAAGAAAAAAAGATGGACTCTCAGGTGTGCAGAGGTGCATTGTGGGAACGCGTGCGCAGCGTTGACCGGGATGCGCCGGCAGCCCGGGTGGTTTCCGCGCTGGGCGCCTCCGGATGCGCGGGTGCCGCCACTGAAGCTGTATTTTTTCCAAAAGGTCGTATTTTAGAGTTCGGTTGCTCGACTTCCGAAATCCAACATGTCAAAAAAAACAGAAATATGCTCAACATGTGCAAAAATGGCTCCAGGCGGGACCACGAGAAGCGCGCGGCGACCGCCGCGGCCTCCTGGATGTTCTGAAAGCCATGTATTGGGACAACGGAACTTTTTATTTTTGGACACGTTCATAACCCGTTTTATGTCGGAATCTGGATAGTAAGATGTGATAACGCTCGCGCACGCCACAGATGTCTTACCCCCCAGTTGCTATTTTTAAATCGAATCATTCTAAGAGGCAGAATGTGAGAGGAGATTTGGGAAGGAAGGGCTACGACATATGCCAGGGAACAAACATGTATTTATTACTCTGTTACAATTCCTTAACTTTTCACTAGCCAGTGTACTACTAGCCTTTATGGGATAGATGGAAAGAGGTCAAACGGGGCAACATGAGCTGTATAATTCTCTATGATGAAGATGTTTTTATCGTTATTTCTGATGAATAACCCCGCTGTCGTTTTTCCCGAGAGGACGCGCTACTCGAAGTATTAACATTGTTCCCGCCGTTAGCGAGTGCAGTAGCTTAGCCCGTAGACACACTGCAGACAAGTCATTCTGTAAGAATGTGCATTTGGTATTATTGTATGACTGTTTCCGTGTTTGATGATTACGTGTTGTACATGGTAGGCCTTTTAGACACAGCGGGGGGCTCACTGTAGAACCCGAAACACTGCACTCCGACCCCGCTGCAGGTGTCTTTTTAATCCCACAAATAAATATTTTAGAGACTCCTCATCCGTGTTACTACAGTTGCTGTTTGACAGAGCGAGCTCTCCCTTTCTCTTAATAAACTGCAATAAATCAAGGCTGCGCGCGCGGTGCGAGTTTTTTTTTTTTTTTTTTTTCCCTCTTGATTGATTCTGACCGGCCAGGAGCCTCCGGGAGTCAGCGGAGCGCGTCAGGAGCGACGTTAAACGTGATTGCGCGTCTGCAAATGTTTGCTCCGATGTTGGCGGCGTCGGCCGGGGAGGAGCTTATTAAATCGATGCCTCATGTTTCCTATGCAAACCAACCAACCAACCAGCCGTCCGGCCGGCCAGCAATTTAGCGCGTGACGGCGTGGTCGGCGGTGCCGCGGGACTGAACGGACGGAGCAGCGGGCGTGACACACACACACACACACACACACACACACACACACGCCCAGCCGGATGAGTCACCAGCTTGGGTCCCAACTGTCGGAAGTGTTGTGCAGCTTTTCTTGAGAAGGCTGAACAAGGGTTTAAAAAAAAAACAAACAAAAAAAACAATGTAAATGTAAT
>CAAKHG010049212.1:0-12359 GCA_901007715.1 Dactylopterus volitans | reverse complement strand
GAGGGGGCTTCAGCCGCCTCAGAGGAGCCGACTAACCCTACTGGATGAAAAAATGGTGGATTTAACCACTTAAAACGTCTTAATTGGGTTCCCCGATCAGATTACGCGTGATCTCACCAGCTGCTGCTGCCGGGGGAAAAACAAACAAACAAAAAAAAGACTCGCCAGCGTCTTTGGTCATGAGGTGGCAACATTTTAATACAAAAACCAGAGTGAACATTCCGGGGAACGCGGGCGAGCTCGTTGGCTCAAAAGACGCTCGCGCTCCGTCGAGGCGGCTCGCCGCAGGCACGGCGGGGCGGCCCGGGGGCCCGCCGGCGTCGGCCGCCGCCACCCCGAGCTCACGGGCGGCCGCGGCCTCTTCATGCATATGTGGTTGCCATGCGCTCTGCATACAGTTGCTCCCTAGACTACATTCTCTAAAAAAAGGGGTAGATAGACGGCAGGCGGTGCGGTCTAACCCCTGGGAAGGCCCGCGTTGCATTCAGACAGGCGTGTGCAGGCGGTGCGGTCTAACCCCTGGGAGCGCCCGCGTTGCATTCAGACAGGCGTGTGCAGGCGGTGCGGTCTAACCCCTGGGAGGGCCCGCGTTGCATTCAGACAGGAGTTTGCAGGCGGTGCGGTCTAACTCCTGGGAGGGCCCGCGTTGCATTCAGACAGGAGTGTGCAGGCGGTGCGGTCTAACCCCTGGGAAGCCCGCGCAGGCGTTGCGGTCTAACCCCTGGGAGGGCCCGCGTTGCATTCAGACAGGAGTGTGCAGGCGGTGCGGTCTAACCCCTGGGAGGCTCGCGTTGCATTCAGACAGGCGTGTGCTCTGCGTTACAGTGGTGTGTGTGTGTGCGTGTGTGTGTGTGCTCGTTGGGACACGCGGTTTGCGCTGGTCCAGCTTCGGCGCCCGCGTTAAAATATGACGCGTTATTGCTTCGGTCTCGGGCTGCAACGACTTAATCGAACTATTTTGATAATCGACTCATCTTTTTGAGACTTTTTTGACGAAGAAAAACTCCATATTGTCTAATTCCAGCTTCTTATACATGAATATTTTCTGGCTTCTCTGGGCGAAGGTCTTTGGGTGGTGGACTGCTGGTTTGAGGACGTCTTCTTGGGCTTTTGGGGGACAGCGATCAAGATTTTTCACCATTTCATTGATGAAAAAAAACACATTGACTGTTTCTATTTACATTTTGTACGAGTAGCAGCCAAAATATCGGCAGCAAAACTGATTAAAGGAGGTGTGCACACGGCCTCTCTGTCGGGGCTGGTTATGATATCGCTAGTGTGCTCTTATTTATTCAAATTTTCATTTGTTTGTGCATTTCCATCAACTTTAGGCACTTAAACTGCAATAAAGATGGGATTTTTAACCAGGAAACCAGGTCGCTGTCCATTTTCAGAGCCTTTTCTAGTCTATGTTTACTGCTGCATTAATTAATCGATTGAAGAATTGATAGAATACTGCATTACTAAAATACTCGATAGGTGTAGCCCTGCACTAAAGTCCTGAATATGATACATTCAGGGTGTGACGGAAATAATCGGGATGTGTCGACTAATCGAAAAAATAAAAATCGATAGATTAGTCGACTACCAAAACAGTCGCTTAGTTGCAGCCCTGCTTCGGTCGCCGCGGCAGAGAGGCGGCAGCCTCGCGTCGATAGTACAGTACGTCGCATGAAAGGTGAGCCGGACGTGAACAAGTGCAGGTCAGACCGTTATAAAACAATTAATTATAAAACAAAACAAAAAAAAAAGCTGCCTCAGATGAGCGAGTTTAAGTGTCCGTCTGTCGCTCGGGAAAAACGAGCGCTGGTGGATTTCATGCCGTGAAGGATGCTGTGCGTGTGTGTGTGTGTGTGTGTGCGTGTGTGCGTGTGTGTGTGAGAGTCACGAGGAGCGCTTCAGCAGCTTCTCGTTCAGCGCCACAACAGTCGGAGCAAAGTGGCTCTCGGAGACGAAGTCGCCGGCGATGATGTTGAGGGAGCCGGCGGCGGCGCCGGGCGCCTGCTCCCTCACCCAGCCCAGCAGCGTCGGGTAGGTGGACATCACCAGGTCCTTCAGGGACTCCGTCGGGTGCGTGCAGATGTACTTGAGGTCTTCCGTCAGGTTGATGCCCGTCACGAAGAACCCGCCTGAAGGGACAAAAACGCACACGTGAGCCTTTTTTTTTAAATTTTTGAACGCGAGCGCCCGGTTTAACGCGCCGCCGCAAACGCGCCGCCCTCACCTGGCCTGCCGCGCTGCTTCCGGTGCTCGAACGCCTCGATCAGAGCCTCGGCGCGGCACTTGTTGGCCCACCAGTACGGGATGTGCGGCCACAGCTCGCCGTGGCTGCCGGCCATGTTGTGCTCATAGGACACGATCACCTGGTAACCCCGAGCCCAGAGGTTACGCAGCGTCAGCACCTCCTGGAACAGAGGCAAGAACGGGATGGCCGCCGTGTTTGAGTCGTGACGTTCCCTCTCGGATAGAAATTTTAAAAAAAATCAAAGATAAATTAGAATAAAAAACAAAACAAAACATAATTCTAAAATAATTAAAAAAAATAAATGTAAAGATTAATATAAATAAATTAAAAAGAAATAATAAAAAAATTAAAATAGAGTTTTAAATTAATAAAAAAATAGAATAAATAAAAAATCAAATGAAAAACTAAAAACTAAAAAGTGAAAAAAATAAATCAAAATAAAAAATTCAAATGAAAAACCAAAAACTAAAAAGTGAAAAAAATAAATCAAAATGAAAAAGTCAAAAGAAAAAAAACAAAACTAAAAAGTGAAAAAAAATAAAATAAAAAATTCAAATGAAAAAAACAAAAACTAAAAAGTGAAAAAAATAAAAGAAAATTCAAATGAAAAAACAAAAGCCAAAATGTGAAAAAAATATATATAAAATGAATGAAAGACTGATATTCTACGTTTACTTCCTGCCCCAGAGACCCTTGAAAAAAGACCAGAACCAACAACGTCGCCTCAAAAGTTTAAACTGAACTAAAACACCGCCGTTTCGGCAGCGCGCTCACTTTCGGCACACCTCCTCAGACGTAAATAGAACATTTGTCTGACTATTTTCAGCCGCAGATGAAGACGCGCCGGGTGCACCCGTGTGTGTGTGTGTGTGTGTGTTTGAAGTAACTGCACGGGACGCTCAATCCCCGGCGCTTGAACCCCCCTGCTGAAGCGGGAACGAGAGTTCACGAGGCCGCGCTCGGCGCCGCCCGTGCGTCCGTACCGCTTTGGGGCAGAGCTTGGCGGCGAAGATGCGGCGTATGGTGGCGAGGAGCAGCACGTGGAGCTCCTGGCTCAGGCCCAGGAAGTGGCTGAAGGAGAGGAGGACCACCTCTCTGGGATGGGCGTCCAGCCACTCCCTGATCTCCGCCAGAACCGTCTGCAAGGGAAGGAGGAGGAGGCGGGACGTTCCAGTAAAACCGTGATTGGTTAAGAACGTTCACGGCGCAGAAGGCCCCGCCCCCCCCCCGCTGGCGTTTACCTCCACGGTGAGCGTGGTGTAGACTCCGTGGTAGAAGTAGAGGTGGGCCGAGGCCTCGTTTGGGCGGCGCGCGATCCTCAGGTCGCAGTACCGGACCCCGCAGTCCAGCTGCTGCTTTATGGTGAACTCCTGCAGGGGCGGAGGAGGTCACGGGGGTCAGAACTCCAGCCGCCTCACACACACACACACGCACACACACGGCGTCGGGTTCGTTACCTGCGTGACGGCCCACTTGTACACGAAGGGGCGGATGAGGGGCTTCATGTACTTGTCCAGCTTCTGCAGCATGTCGGGCTGCGTGAGGTCCACCGGGGACCTGTCGTTCATGTCCAGGCAGTAGGTGATGGCGTTGTGGCTGCCTGGATGGAGACGGGACACGGAGCTGCTGAGCGTCTGTGTGTGTGTGTGTGTGTGTGTCTGTGTGTGTGTGTGAGAGAGAGGGAGAGAGAGCGCTGCCTACCCGGGATGGCGAGGTGGTGCAGCGGCGTGTCCCACAGAGCAGCGGGCAGGTGGCCCATCCATCTGTCCATCGGCAGCTCCGCCAGCCTCGGGCGGGTCCCCGCGGAGGACATACCGAGCCGCAGCGCTGCACATGTCAAAGCAGGAGGGGGGTCGGGGGGGTTAAGGGGGGTGAGTGACGTCACGCGCAGCTCCGTTTCCGGCCGCGCGCGGGTCGCGTGAGCACGAGCGGGCACCGACCTTCGCCGGCACCCCGAGACAAACCGGACTTTGCGTCACTCACCCGTTCCGAGCCGACGGGAGGACCGGCAAAACCGGTCAAACCAGCGCGGGAGCGGGGCGCGGCGACGAGCGAGGACCGCGTCCGCCGGGAGAAGCCCCGGTCCATCCCGCCGCCGTGCCGGAGCAGGTGCGCATGGCGCGGGGGGGTCCGGTCACCGCTCCACGGTCGCTCGGTCGTCCGCGTGCGACCCGCGTGATCAGGTGCAGGACCGGCGCGAGTCCCGCAGTGGAGGAGCGGCGGCGGCGGCGGCGGCGGCGCGCGAGCAGCGACGAACGGGTGAGGGAGGGGCGGCGCGCGGCTGACCGATCAGCAGATGCGGCGACGCTCCTCTTAAAGGGCCCGCGACCACGCCCACCGCGTGACGTCAGGCGCAGGGGCGTTGGACCCGCGCGTCACCGACGTGGCGTGGCCAAAGCGACGGTCTTATCTCAACAGACGAATTCACGTCAAAAAAAACAACAACAACCTTCTGTTTAATCGCCAATGTAGCAGCCGCTAACGTGTGGACCAATCAGGAGGAGGTAAGGGGTCACGTGATAACTCAGTGGGGTCACGCGATGGTTAAAGGGGCCATGTGGAGTTTTCATATCAGGTATGTTTGAGTTCGCCTTAACACTCATTTGCAAAAATTAAGACACAGGCTGCGTCCGAAACGCCATATTAAACAGTATATACTGAAAAAGTATACTTGAGTTCAGCACACTTTTGAGTAAATATCAGTAGTACGCATTAATTCGGACGTACTACTCAGAGCGCACGCAGGACTTCCTGCCGGGGAGTGTTGTTACCATGGTGACCACTCTTATCAACGCAGCCGCGCGCCGCTCCGCTCTCGACCGTCCACCTTAGCTACCAAACATCGCCGCATTGCATTGTGGGGAGTTTCTGCCTCGCTAGCGTCCATCAATCCATACTAATATATTTCTCCGGAATGAGTATGGATACTGCATACTTTTGCGTACATACTCATGTTTTGGACGCACTAAAAAAAAAATCTCACATACTGTTTTTGCGTACTCGTTAGGGTGGAAGGATGGAATATCAGACGCAGCCAATGTTGCGTCCATGCTAACTGGCCTCTACGACAGCTAGCTTGCGTTTGAGCCGGCTTCCGTGCTAAGCTGTCCATCATGCCAGCCGGCTAGCTTCCGTATTAGCTAGCCACCATGCTAGCTAGCATCCATGCATGCAAAGCTTTTTCCTTGACGTGGGTTAGAAATGATTTTGAGCTCGGGAGCCAGAGTCGACCCAAGTGTGAAAAGGTGTGTGTGTGTGTGTGTGTGTGTGTGTGTGTGTGTTCTAGGTCTGAAACATGTTGACAGACTCTGAAACAGCACCAACCAGTCCAGCCTGCTGACTTGTATGACGAGCTGTTACCAGGAATTAGCGTTACCCGATATCAGCAACATAAATGCGACGCGTCACAGTCAGAGACTGCCTGTTGTTCAGTTTTGAGCGGGCACAATCAAAGTTAAAAGATATCTCAATCATGATTGGTCGGAGCGGTGAGGTTGCGGATACAGGGCCAGATGAACCGGAGGGAGAGAAACGAGGCTTCCCATTGGATGTTTGACCGGCAAACAACCAATCGCAACAGTGCTAGCAGAGACGATGGCGGCTGCTGTTGCTGTGGATGAGACGGCTGGAAACCACCATGAACAAGTTTACCTTTGAGGAATTAGTGGGGACCACAAATTAATATTTAATTGCTGCAACGGGTCATAAAATAATAAGAAATAAAGCACACAGTTGCAGTGATAGTCTGGGTGGAAGAGCAAGCCCCGCCTCCTACTTGCCAGAGCTTCTGACATTGCAGGTATCTATAAGATAATTCCATCTCTAACTCAATAACAGATATCTCCAACTAAATTAAAGCTGTTTATGATTCCCGATTAATTATCCGATTAATAATCCCGATTATCCACAAAATTGTTTCGAGTTGTCAAAACTCAATTTATCTAAAAAGAGGACAATATCGATTAAGAGCCGGGAACTGGCGGCTATCTTTAACTGTAATCACGACTCATCAGAATGATGTTGTGGATCTCAAACTCGATATCCAGAGACCTTTAATTCAGCTGCAGATGTCACTAATTCCATTTTGATGTTAATCTCGTTTTGGCACATTATCTAAAAAAAAAAAAAATAATTTTTTTTTAAGGGGATTTTGGAGGTATTAAGAACTGGAATCATGACTCATCAAAATAATTTCAGTTCAAGATATCAAAACTTAGTTTATCTGCAAAGGACAACACAGACATCTGAGACTCGGGGCAAGTGGAGGCATCTTGAATTGGGACGACGAGTCGTCAAAACGAGGTTGTGGACATCTCAGCCTGGAAATGCAGATAAGCTTTAAATTGAGTTGAAGCAGTCTGCCATTCCAGTCTGAGACATCCACAACTGGAGTTATAGATCAGAAATCTATAACTCACAAATAATTGTGCAATTTGTCCCAGGAAGAATGAAAAAAAAAAGAAGGGAACATTTCGACCGTGAGGACCTGACGTCTGCAGCACAAAACCCGTCTGGCTGTTAAATGTTTAAGCAGCTCGCTCTAGATGCACGTAGCCGATACTTTTAAGTATTAATGACGGCTGCGTTCCATTCAGCCGCCCGCCGCTGCCCTCCGCCCTCTTTTGTCCCGCCCGGCTCCTGATGGTCGCCCGCCTCCAGTCTTCCTCGCTTCTTCCTTCCACACACAAACAGCCCGACGATAGAGCTTCAGTATAAACGTGGGCTTTTATTTATTCACTGTAAAACGTGTGTGTGTGTGTGTGTGTGTGTGTGTGTGTGTCCGCGCCAATTTACTGTCCGACATGCAGGGATGAGGACGTGGCTCAGGTGCGAGAGGCGGGGGATGACGGGGGGGGGGCCCCCGTCTGGAGAGCAAGACCTGTTCCTTTTCTAATCAGGCAAAGTCCTAAACTCCACACACACTCGACTAGTTTTGGCCTTTTAATGCTGAAGAAAAACAACACGGCTGAACACGTCCGACCCGCATTCACGCCGAAACTCATGTAGTGAAACATACGGTAAACCTGCTATTTCCTGGGACTAAAAAAAAAAAAAAAATTTGTAAAAATGCATTCCTATGCGTACAAAGAATTTTTTTAAAAAATGACTCCCGTTATAATTCACATGTAAAAAAACAAAAAAAAAAAAAGTCAGCAGTCAGTTTGTGGGACAACTGAAAGACGACTGTGTGCAACAAAACGCCGCCACTGCTAAACCCGCCGGCGCCTTCCCACCCGCCGGCGCCGCCTTAAAAATCGACAGGATCGCCGCCGGAACCTTTGGCGGTTCCCGTGGCGCCCGTCGCGTCTCTACAGTGTAAAAAAAAAAAAAACGTTTCAGTCAAAGGCAAATCAAAAAACGCCGCTGTTTAATACAAAGCTGTGCGGAGTACAAACGGAATGCTGGTCACGCGTCTCTGGTCGTCGCCGGCTCCGGATGGCGAGGCCCGTCCGCTGCGTTGAGGCCGGCGCCGCGGCTCGGTCCGGACCCCGATTCAGTGTTCGCGGAGGCGAGTCTGCGGTGGGGTGAGTGGGGGGACCGCCGTGGGTTGAGGAGAGAGAGCAGTGGCGGCGGCGGCGAGCCGGTGCGGCGGCCGTCACGTCTGCATGTGGTGTCTGGAGCCCGGCGGCGGCGGCGGCGGCTGCTTCTTCCCGCGGCTCATCCCCTTCGGGCAGCCCCTCCCGGCAGCGCCGGGCTGCCCGGGCAGCCCCACCCGCCGCCGGTGCCTCCCCCGGGCCTCCGGCTCCGAGTCGCTGAGCTCCAGGTCGGGGCAGTAGCCGTCGCTGTCGTGGTACGAGCGCGCGCCTTTGGCCTTCTGCTCCGCCGCCGGCTTGACCCAGAGCTTGTCCTTGGCCGAGCCCTTTCGGGACAGCTTGTCCGAGGCCCGCAGGTCCTCTGTGGTCCGTACCAGGTTGATGGTGGCCTCCTTGAAGGACCTGCCGAAGTGCTCCATGGCGGACTTGCGAAAGCCGCCCTTGTCCAGCCCCTCGTTGGAGGCGTCCTGCTCGCTGGGGGTCTGGCAGGAACTGTCCTTCTGGGCCACCAGCTTCTCCAGGAGGCCGTTGGATTTGGCCACGCACGCCCGCTCCTGGTCCAGCTTGCCGTTGCCGTTGGAGGACTGGCCGTGGAGCGCGGCGTGCAGCGCCAGCGGCTTGCCGCTCGGCTTGCCGCTCGGCTTCACGGCCAGCGCCGAGCTGGCCAGGAGGGCGGCGGCCGACAGCCGCCCGTTGGAGCGCTCGTCCCGCCGGCCGCGGCCGTGCAACTGGGGCTTCCCCTGGCCCAGGCCCTCGCCGGCGTGCTCCGCCACGTTCCCGCTGTTGTCCGGGCACAGAGGCCCGTTGCCAGATTTGGAGGTTGGGTTCCCGCTTCCGAGACCCGATGCTTTGGGCATTTTCAGCTTCAGCGTTATCCTGGGAGGAGGCCGGAACAGCAGGCTCTCCACGGGGAACGAAGCTGGGAGGCCTGGAGACCACACACACACACACACACACACACACTCGTATACAACTGACCAGCATCGTCATCATCGGTAAAGCGGCGGGGCTGAACTCACCGGCAGAGAGCTCCTGGTTCATGAGCTTCACGTGCAGGTTGAACATCTGCTCCTGGTCTTTGCTCTGCAGCAGCTTCAGCTTCTCGCGCCGGCCCACCATGTAACACAGGTTCCTCACCTGCGCAGGAGGAAGCGTGTCACCCTCACACGGTGGTCGTCCTCATCATCATCCTCATCATACTTAGCCATTTCTCGCAGTGAGATACTTTAGTTCGCCGTTCCCGCGCCCGTTTGTTTTGCTTCCGCCTTCAATAAGCGTGCTTCGTTTTCATCGGCTAGCGTTCCGTTCCCATGACGACCCGCAGTACGGCGCCGTTTCCCCTCGGTGTCCCCCGCACGCGACAGGATTTACAATCGTGACTAATGAACATGTTTAATTCTTACGATTTTGTAAAACTTTAATTTCAAGGCTCATTTTCTGCTGTTTTTTTATTTTATTTTAGAGGTTCCATTTTGGCCAAGTGTTTTATTTTTTTTTTTCATCACGCAGCTCTACCTCAGAGAGCACCGAGTAGTCAGAGCACTTCACTTGTGGACTCAATTCATTATTATTATTGTAAACTTTAAAAAAAAATGCTGTACATGTCATGTACCTCTTTGTGTCTCAGTTAAAACAAACGTCTGCTGGACTGACACAGACTCATGTGCATTGTTGATGGTTTATCATCTATAGAGGTGTATTCTTCAACTTCTTCAACAAAACAAAAATAGCAATTACTGATTATATCGAATCGCAACACTTGTAGAATCGCAATTATCGAGAATCGCGATACAAATCGAATCGGCACCCCTAATAGATTTACTGATTTTTTTTCCTCTCCCAAACGTCAAAGTTATTTTGTTAACCGTCATTTAAGAAGCTGAAATCAGAGATTTTTTTGACGTTAGTAAGTTTAAGAATTGTGACTTATGTAGGATCATCACATGTCAACATGTTATCCATGTGAGAGGTGTGATTTAAATACATGATCATATACACCAATCACTCTTAACATCATGACCAGTGAATGTTTACCAAAAATAAATAACTGTAAAATATAATGCAGCAGCCCTGTAATAAATGTATGCTGAATTTTTATTGAATCAGAGAGGTGCTGACGTACAGCATCTGCATGATTATTAATGAGACTATAATCTAAGATGCTGTTGAACAGTACCGGGCGATACTGAGAGGTGTCCCTAATATTTTGGCCGTCCCACTCATATGTATAAGAACAGATTAAATAAACAAACTCCTCCTGAGGGGAGAGCTGCCTGCAGGGCTGTTGCATCGTGTTCTGTGGTGAACATGCAGTGGTCGTAATCTTATGGCTGATTGGACGCGGGCCGCAGGCGGAGGCGGGGCCTACCCTCTCCAGGTCCTGCCGCAGGTGCATGAACATCCTCATGCGCGTGTGGATGCTGTCCTCCTGCGGCGGCAGCACCAGATGCTCCTCCTCCTTCGGCGGCAGCAGCGCCCTGTTGAAGTTGCTTTTCCTCTTCAGCTTCCAGTACTGATAGATGAAGTCCACCAGGCGCTGCGGCAGGCCCAGGACCCCGCCCAGCTCCTGCAGCTGGATCAGCGTGTAGAACTCCTCCTCCAGCTCCTGCAGCCTCTGCGCCCGCTGGCCCACCTTCGCCGCCGCCGCCTCGCCGGGCGCTTTGGAGCGCGCCGGGCTCAGGCCGGGCTCTCCGGCTTTGGACTTGCTGTGCTTGAGGCAGTAGGACTTGAACTTGACCTCGTCCCCCTCGTCCAGGATGGTCTTCATCTCCAGGCTGTGCTCAAAGGCGCAGGTCACGTGGAAGGGCGTGGTGCAGTTCTTCACCGAGCACTGTGGGCAGACAGGAAGAGGACAACGGCGGCGTTTTAACTAGACTTTTCGACGTTTATTTCACAAGCTGGATCACTGTGCTGGTCCGAGAGTGACATATTAAAGGGACAGTTCCCCCAAGCACGGAGGGGCGGATAAGGTCCGATCCAATTCCAATTGAAGTAAATCGGTGGCCACTTCATTAAACGTGAAAAAAAAAAAAGATTTAAAAAAATACATAAAACAGCTCCATATTGCTGCTGTGATGTCGTCCAAGTTACACGTTCTTAGCTTAAATGTAGCTGCTGTGTCGCTAGCTTCCAGCGGCGTTTGCGGTCGCGCCCACACAGCTCTCATCCAAGTCACGTCCTGTTGTTTTATTTTTATTTTTTTTCACGTTGGTAGAAAGTGGCTGCTGTTGACTTCAGTCGTAACAGATTTGTCTGCCATGCGGTTTTGGGGTTTTACAGACTCAAAAACGCTTTCGCGCGCAATCAAACTTCCACTTTTTGGTGAACTACCCCTTAAAGACAGCTGCGTTCGCCGTATGTCACCCTCAAAGAACTGTTGGAACCGCGCTAACACGGCTATAAGGGAAATATAGACAGCCGGCTGGTTAGCTTGGTTTAGCCTAGCTAAGCGCCGAGACTGGAAAGAAAAAGGCACGGCAGAGCAACAACAGAGAAGCTTCTCGGGCCTCCGAAGCTCGCCGATTTACCACGTTAGATCCTCTAAAAGTAGGAGTTTTATGGAGCGGTTGTTTGCAAGACTACTCCCAGTGTTCTGCTGGTTGCCCGGCAACCTTCAGGTCACAAAAAGAATCCCCGTGCTTCCAGTCGTTAAGCTGGTCTGGGTGCAGCGTCCTCCGAGGGGGGGAGGGAGAGTTTCTAAAGAGCATCGGTGTTAATGAAAGCTCACTCCTCTTTGCCCCCCCCCCCCACCCGCCCGCCCCCCAAGCGTGGAAGCTTCATTTCCGCACCTTGTCCTACATCAGGGAGGCGTTCAGCATACGACGGGCGAGTTCAGCCCTCCTCAAATCTCTTGAGTGGCGAGGAAACACCAGCCCACGCAAACGAGTCGCGCTTCATCAAACCCGTTAGAAGCAGGAGGCCGGGCGCCCGGTTTAAGGTCACTCTGGAAGCCGAGAGGTCGAGTTCGACGGCGCCCGGCGGCGGCGGCAGCGAGGACTCCCGCTCACCTGGATGCAGGCACCCGTCTTCACTTTACACAGGCTGCAGATGAGGGACCAGCGGCTGGGCGGGATGTGGGAGACCTTGGTGATGGGCTCCATCCTCTCGGGGCAGGCGATGCTCACCTGCAAAGCGGAGTCACAGCGTCACCACGGCGCCGAGAGCTCGAGAGGCCGGGCGAGAGGCTGGGCGGCCGGGCGAGAGGCCGGGCCTACCTCTGGTATCCACAGGGCGCAGCTCACGTGCGCCCACTTGGTGCCGGCGCGCGTCGCCTTCATGGCGCCGCCCTTCTTGGGACACAGGAGGCACTGGGGGTCGATGGCGAGGACGCACGTGCGGCACAGCCAGTTCCCCACCGGCACCTTGACGATTCCGTAGCAGGCCTGCGGAGGGCAGAGCGGCCGCGCCGTCATTGGTCAAGCTAGCGCCGCGCGGCTTTGGCCCCGAGTTTATGTTTTCGAAGCTGCGACAAAAAAAAACAAAAAAAAACGCAGCCTCGCGAGTCGTAACTCAGGCGACGTGGTTGGCTGCAGCTCAATGTCAGGATGGAAATGAGAGTCAATGAGAGCAGGAGATGCAGC
>CAAKHG010049198.1:0-18347 GCA_901007715.1 Dactylopterus volitans | reverse complement strand
GGATTTTTAAGCTCACCTACGTCGCTGATGTCACCCGTGAGTTGCTCACGTCAACTGAGAACTTTGAGGTCGCCTGAGACTGTTTAACGTCACCACAGCCAATGAGGTCACCTGAGCGTTTTTGAGGCCACCTGAGAACCGTTAAAGTCATCTGAGAGTCCCTTACGTCGCCTGGGATCTTTAACGCCACCGAAGAGTCGCTAATGTCACCCGGGAGTTGTTCATGTCGCCTGAGTTCTTTAAGGTCGCCTGAGACTGTTTAACGTCACCGCAGTCAATAAGGTCACCTGAGCGTTTCTAAGGTCACCCGATGGTCTTTGAGCAGTCTGAGGAAAGATCTGAAGGCCTCATTGTATGCGGGTGATAAACGGGGTCTTGGCCCTCTGCCCCCTTTGGAATGAGAGGCCAAACATCCTCAAACAGCCAGAAGAGCTCCTGGCTGAGATGAGCTGAGCTCTCGGGGACGACGGGCGAACCGCAGCTGCTGCCTCGGGTTGAATTCTCGCCTGCGGAAACAAAATGTAGGTCACCTGCTTTAGAATTTTGAAACTATATTTGTAAAAAAAAACAAAAACAAGGGGGCTCTGGAGCTCGGCCCTCCGCGCGTCAGCTTCCGCGCGCTCGACACCGACTGCACCCTTTTGATAACCCCGGACAAAGGTTTTATAACGGCGCTTTCTATCTCACTGAAATGACTGTGAACCGACATCAGCGCACACGGCATTTGAAATAAAAAAAAGTTGAAATGTGCAGTCGTCTCCCTCCTTGTCGCTTAAAAGATAGATAAGGACAATAAATATCCTCAAAAATGAGAAACGTGACGCCGTAATGCCAAATAAAGGCAATAATAATTAAAAAAAATCCTTGAGTGTGTGAATATGCAAGTTTATAAGCTTATAAATAATAAATAGTTGTCATGTGTGAGTGGATTTAGTTTTGGTTGTATTCCAAGATGTAATTTAGAAATTATGGCAATGAGGAATATAAAAGAGTTTCTGCCTATAGTGGGATTTTTGGTTATATTCTTAGGAAGCACTGCCTTTTAGGGGGCATGTGTAAGTTTGCATTAAAGAATAGCTCCCAGTCGCACGTCAATGCCAAGAGTTTACAATTCCAGTTTATGGAAAACTGCATTGACATGCGGGGAATGTCATGGCATAATAAAGTGGAGTGAGGGAGAGGGAGAGGGAGGTAGAGAGTGAGTGGGGGTCTCCACGGGCGGCGAGGAGAGAGAGAGTGGATGTGTGCGCGGCCGCCCTGGTCTCCCTCCACCGCTCGCTCAACACTTACAGCAGTAATTCGCCTGCAGCTGCAATTCGAGCTCTGGAAATGAAATTTAAAAAAAAAATAGGATAAAATGTCGCACATGAGGAGGTAACGTCTCGTGTCGAGAGCGTTTTCTAACGGCACCGCTGTCTCCCCGGAGGAGGCTCGCGTTTACGTAAGTACAACCGGCCCCGGTCAACTCGCGAACGCTCTGTACTTCCGAGACAGATTTATTTATCCGCGGCGAGAGAGAACGCGCAACCGGTGACATTTGTAACCGAATTCGCGGCGGTGTGTTATTTTTTTCATTTGATTTTTTCTTTTTTTTCCCACGCGTAATGCACTCACAAAACCGTGACATTTCGGCGATATTTTTTTTCACACGCCGCGTTTCCAGTCGGGCCTCCTTTTTAGCCGCACCAAGACGTTTTGTAGTCCGTTTAGCTGGTTCTGTGCGCGGTTTCCGATGCTGGGAGGCGCAGCAGTGACTACAATCCCCAGCCGGAGCAGCAAACGCGAGCGCCGGGCTCCTGCGCCGCATTCACGTCCTTCCAGAAAAATCTGAAAAACGTCGATTGTTACGGTGCCCTACGGAGGTCATCTGGTAAAAAAAAAAGAAAAAAAGGAAATTCGTGAAATTATGCCTTCTTTAATTACAGGCAGACATTGTAACCGATAAATCGGCGGTATTTATCGGCGTTAATAATCAACGTTTGTTATATAAGTAAGCATAAATCAAATGATTTGACGATGTCCAATTTTTCCACGAGAAAAGAAAGACACCACAGATTGCCCCGTCTCTTACGTTACGTCACCGAGTACGTCAAATGCCGAGGACAGATATGTGCAGCGTTTCCCGTGTAGTCACAAACATTGGCGACATAAACTTTTGCTCTATTTAACGCGACCGATTTGTCTGCCTTCGAGCCCAAACACGGACGATGTCTCCCCCGCCGACGACGAGGAGTGAGTAAGTTAGCGCTAGCTAAATGGCTAGTTAGCCAAACAAGACCCGGAGACCAGTAGCTAATTTTAGAGTCGTCGTGTTATCATTCGGTCCCCGTTCGGCGAACTGCCAGCTAACACATTTAATATAACATAAGTTTTGGTTGAAGTTAAAAACAAACAAACAAAAACAACTTAGAGAAACGGAGACAGCAGTTGTCCGCTCATAGCGAGCAACTAACTAGACTAGCTAGCTCACAGCTTCACTAGTTTTCTCAGACGTCGAGCTGCCAAACCGAATGATAAAAGTTGTTGGATTAAACGTGTCCCATGTTGTCTCTGCGTGTCTGGAGCTTCTGCTTCTTCTTTCTATTGCGTTGACCCGATCATTTGACTCTTATTTGCGTCATTTATCAGAAAAAAAGCCAAACATTATCTGCTTAGACTCAATTTTTTTTTGCGATTTTTTTGTCTCTTTTATAGAATTTTAATGAAATACCTGTAGATTTAAAATAAAAGTAAATGCTTGACCACCATTTGGCTTTTAACGCTTGTTAAATGTATTTTTTTAGAACAGTAGTTAATAGATGGGTGAGATGCTCCCGCTCCTTCTCTAATCGCCCTCGCCTCCCACCAGTCTCCCCATGTTCCTCCGCCGGGTGAGCTCCTCAGGCTCCGCCTTCCTGCGCCGCTGCCCCCCGGCTCTCCATGCGGCCGGCTTCAGGGCAGCCTTGCCCTTCCCGCCCGGTTTCATCGCCGCTCCGCCCCCACGGTGGCAGGCGCAGGGGTTCCCTCCCCGGCCCCCTCGACCCGCCCAGACTCGCCCGCCAGCCTTTCGGGGTTTCCCCAGCTGCCCGACGCGTCCGGCCAGCGCGCCCGCGGGTGACCTCGCCGGCGGCCGCCGTTCACTTCATGCGTCGGCCGGCCTCAGGATGGACGGTCCCGGCAGATGCAAAGAGCCGCCGCGTAAACGGAAGAAGAAAGCGAGCGCCGGAGAGCGGGGAGCACACGGCGTGGGAACATCGGGGCAGGCGGCGGTTAAGCCTAAAGCTGGAGCGGGCCCTCGGGGGGACCGTCTGCCGAACCCCACCAAGCACGCAGGCCGGGGATCCGGCCGAGCCGGCCGACATCAGAACAAAGTTCCGCCCAAGCGTAAGCAGACTCCCACCGGCCATTTTTTATTAATTTTTTTTTCGCCTCACGTCAAACTCGTCTTCAAGTTTCCTCCAAATCGCGCGTGGCAGCTCGAGTCTGTCGCGTGTTTTGATTCGGTCCATGTTGGCGTCTCGCAGATGGACGCTTCAAGGATGAACCGATCAGATTCAGGTGGTCCAAAAGTCAAAGGTCAAGGTCCCAGATCCCCCCGTCAGCTGCCAAAATACATGAGCAGTTATAACTCAGTGTAATGTTTTGGCTATGATAAGCTTACACACAAATGTCTAAAACGATATTTTGTTGTAAGGGGTCAAAGGTCAACTTTTTTTTTTTTTCCCCCCCATTCTCGTGGATATATGTGTTTCTTGCAATTGGGCACGAATGTTGATTCGGCGTCACCGGTGGGTGGATTAGAGTTTGGCGACAACATTTTAAACAAATTTCCAAAAAGATGAAGTAACGACATTTTCTTGCTCTCACTGCATTTTAATACAGTTCATTCAAAGTCTTCACTGCAAATATTGTGGACAAACACGGATGTTCACTGCAACTTCTTCAACTCGGGTCTGGGTGTGCCAGGGGTTCTAATGTGCGCAGGGCCTCACCTCTCCCCATCCTCTCCCCCCAGCTCTGCATAGACGCTGGGAGGCGTTTCCCGCCCGCAGCACCCAGGCGCAGCCACCAGGGGGCGGCAACGGCGGCGTGTTTGATTTTTCGGTGCTGTCCTACAACATCCTGTCTCAGCAGCTGCTGCAGGACAACGCCTACCTGTACCGACACTGCGACCCCAGCGTGCTGCCGTGGGACTACCGGCTGCCCGTGCTGCTCTCGGAGATCCAGAGCCACGACGCCGACGTGCGTGAGCGGCGGCGAGTCCGTTTTTTTGGGGGTTTTTTTACACCCAAGACAAGAGATTTGATAGAATTTTTCATTTTTTTTTCCTCTTAGATCCTTTGTCTTCAAGAAGTTCAGGAGGACCACTATGAAAACCAGATCAAACCCGCACTACAGGCAAAAGGTAAGAGTGTGTGTGTTTGTTTGTGTGTGTGTGTTGCTCTCATAGATTAAGTATGTTTCTGAAACGTCCTTTAATTGTGAAATGATAAACGTTATGCTACATCTTCAGTCCGTCTGCCTTTCGGTGTGTGTTTTCTCCTTTTTCTTATTCATTGATGAAGCTGCGTGCGTGCGTGCGTGTGTGTGTGTGTGTGTGTGTGTGTGTTTCAGGTTACCACTGCGAGTACAAGAAGCGCACCGGGAGGAAACCCGACGGCTGCGCTGTCGTCTTCAAAACCTCCCGCCTGTCGCTGCTCTCCTCCAACCCCATCGAGTTCTTCCGACCCGGCGACGCCCTCCTGGACAGGGACAACGTGGGCCTGGTCCTGCTGCTGCGGCCGAACACGGACGCCGGCTCCGACCCCTCCGCCGCCATCTGCGTGGCCAACACCCACCTCCTCTACAACCCTCGCAGGGGCGACGTCAAGCTGGCCCAGCTGGCCATCCTGTTGGCCGAGATTAACCGGCTGGCCCGCCTCCCGGACGGGTCGAGCATGCCGGTGGTTCTCTGCGGCGATTTTAACTCCACCCCCTGGAGCCCGCTCTATAACTTCCTCACCACGGGATGCCTGCAGTATAAGAAGCTGCAGATCGGACAGGTGGGGGCGCTCGCGCTCACGCAGATTAACTGATCATTCAGTAAGCAATCGTTTCGTTGAACCCACGCACGTCCGGTGAGAATGTGTTTGGCCGGTGTGTGTGTGTGTAGGTGTCGGGTCAGGAGAACAGTCCCACAGGGCAGCGCCGCCTCACCGGTCCCATCTGGTCCCAGAGTTTAGGGATCAACCACCAGTGTCGCTACGAGAGCGGAGAAAGTGCTGAGTCATCAGACAGCAGCCCAGCAGGTAGATCACCCCCACCGTGCAGCGCATCACCCATAATTCACTACCCGTTGTCGTGGAAATCGGAGTGAATTTATCTCTCACCTGTAGTTCAGCATATTTACTTAATATTTACTTGCCCAAACACCCCAAATATACTTAAATCCAGATTAAATTCTTGTTAAGTATGCGACTATTTGAGCTGATGACAAGTTCACTGATTAATCCAAAAGATTCGAAAAGAAAAGAAAGTCAGATCAGCCGTTTTTTGTTTTTTTTTAAATTGGAAGTCAGTCGTGCAGCTCTTGAAAGCTTCAACCCGTTAAAATTCTTTCAGCGCCGTCCTTGTTGTGGGTGTCATGGCCGGTCCGTTTAAACCAGGTCGAGGCGCCGCAAATTAACAGCTGCGGTCGGTTATTACACCTCATGTGGGCGGAGCCAGCGGCTCAGGCGAACCCGAAGAGGCGGGGCTGGTGTCTGTGGCGCGGTCGAGGATTTGGAATTTCGGCTCGTGAGAGACTCGCTCTTCCACAGCGCCCCCCCTGAAATTCAAAAGAGCCGTCACGCAAATTTTCTACCGTTAAATTACTTTTTTTAAAGTCACTTTTTCGACCCGCAGTCCCCACCCGTGGCAGCAGAGGTCGCCCTCGCTCAGCTTAGCCGCGCCGCGCTGCTGCAGCAGGGTCCTGAAGGCCTCAGCAGCTGGAACGGATCTGGGGGGTTTTTCGGAGTCTGATGGCACAGGGAGTCCTGAAAACCCTTAAGCTTTCGTCCAGACCCAGTTTTGTGCCACGCGATTCAAGTCCTTCCTGATTTCAAGTGTGTTAGAGCTGGTTCGTGAGTGACGGGAGACGGTGAACGCGTGACTGAACGTTCATGTTTGTCCCTCAGTGGTCGGCGGAGCGGCGAGCGGCCCGGCCGCTGGGGATCAGGCAGCCAAACCTTCTTTCAACAGGTAAAAAAATCTCTTGTCTCGAGCATCGATACTTGCAGAGTACTTTTTTTTTAGGCATGTATTCATTTGAGAATACGCCGACACTAGCATGATCTCAGTGTCGAGCTCGGTCGGCTGCATCGTTTCCAAACATTTTCACAAGTTCCCCGTGTTTGTGCGAAAGGCGACGCGGACGCGCGGGAGCAGAACAGACGTGTCACGTTCCCGTGTGGGATTAAAAAGATCAGGAACTCTTTATGAAGAGTGGAAGTGATGCAGTCATTTTTGTTTGGATCTCTGAAACGATGTCTGAGCGCAAGAACTTTGTGGAGCTGCGCCGGGAAAAATTAAGGCCTCTTTAAGAGGATTAAAAAACCTTAGAGAGACAACAAGCACAATAAGCTTTGTGTTGTTGGCGTTTTAGTTTGTTTCATGAGTTTGGTGTCGTAGAGAGGACATGATGATGTCATGCATGCCCGAGGCCCTGACCCTGACCATCGCAACCAAATGCCTTACCTTAAACCCGACCTCAAATCCCACCCTAAATCTGACCGGAAACCTTAAACATCACCCAAATCTTAATTCCTACCCTTAAGTTTACGCTAAGCCCTCCTCTAGACCTTACCTATAAAACTTAATTCATACCTTAAACCTTAGGTTAAACCTTACCTTAAACGTTACCCTAAACCTCACCTTAACCCTTATCATAAATCTTACCTTAATTCCTACCCTGAACCTATCCTCAGGCCTTACCCCAAAACCTCCCTTAAACTCAGCCTTAAAGCTCACGCAAACCTTAATTCCTAAGCTTAAACCTTAAGCTTTACTCTACACCCGCCCTTTAACTTTACCTTAAACCCTAAACCTTACCTTTACTCGTGCCCTAAACCTCACCTCCAAACCTTAGCCCGCGCCTTATCCTTCACCCAGACCCGGAGACATGGACATTACACACAAACTCTGACCCCGTGTGTGTGTGTGTGTGTGTGCGTGTGTGTGTGTGATAAGAACGCGGATCGAGCACAGTCTGAAGCTGCGTTCATCCTACCAGCACCGCCTGAAGCCTGATGGGAGACCCGAGATCACCACCTGCCACTCGCGAACAGCCATAACAGTGGATTACATCCTGTATACGCCAGGTACACACACACACACACACACACGTGCACACACACACACGCACGCACACCATAATAAACAGTCCTCCTCTTTTTTCTTGTCTCCATGTCGGATTCCGCTCAACAGAGCCGACTGCCTCGCCTCCCCTTCCTGGTGGGCGGGGCCTCCAGCTGCTCGGCAGGCTGTCATTGGTCGGTCAGCCCGAGCTGGTGGCCGTGAACAGCCTGCCCAACCGGGAGCACTCGTCCGACCACCTCCCGCTCCTCGCTCGCTTCCGGTACCAGTGCGGAGCCGGGGTCGCCGGGGCAACGCGGGACGGCCAATCGGAACACTCGCCAGAGCAGGACGCCAGCCCTGCGGCGCAGCTCAGCGAGGAAGGGAAGAAATGAAGAGAAGTATCACTCCTGCTTGTCCAGCAGGGGGCGCTCCGGGTTTTTCAAGGCCAAGTTTTTCCAAGACAACTTGAGGCCGTCGGCGGTGGGAAGCTCCCCGAGCGACTATCTCACGGTTGCTTGGCAACCATTTCTCCATGTCCGCTGTTGTCGCTCAATACTTGAACACGTGGAGGTGATTTCTGTCCCTGTTGTTGGATTCGGATGGTTAAAAATCGCGGCGTCTCCCGCTATGGTGGGCGGGGCCAGCTCCGCGACGTTTTTATGCTCTGCCGTAACTTGCGTGTCGGAAGCAACCTGGAAGCTAACAGCCGCGTTAGCACGTTAGCGACCGCTGGTGCAGCGTTCTACTGATGTTGGCGCGCAGTCGGCAGAAAATATCAACGCCAACACTTTTGTTTTCCCAGCTTCTGTGAGTCAAAGCCAGAGATGTAGGACTTTTTTTTTTTGCACAAATTTGTTAAGATCTGTCCTTAACATTCAAAATCTTTGACTTTAAAAAAAAAAAAAAAAGGAAAATGGGAGCGAAAAAACCAAAAGCGTTGTTTTTTTTAAAAATTTTCGTCGAGTGTAGTTTACGGTCGTGATTTTATGATAAAAACATTTTACGTTTTTAACGTCACTTGAGAACTTTTAACAGAATGTTCGCAGTTGCTGCGACGTCACCGGTACGTTTAATCTTAAAAGCAAAGAAACGCGACGTGGGGCGCCCCCTCCGGGCGAGATGCCACTTTTTTTGTTTTTTTTGTTTTGTGTTTTTAGGAGTCCTGGTTTTGCACATTTGATGGTTTCTGCCCAATATTGTTTTCTGGACCATCTTCTGGGCACCAGGATCATATTTCACCTGATCATCCTGAAGCTGCAGAGCACAAAACCTTTTATTTATTTTTTTTGTCCTTTCAATCACTGTGGCTGAAAGTCTGTCAGAATAAAAACAGGCAGCTTTTTTATGTCTGTGGGGGGAAAAAAAAATCCGGTTTAGGTTGGTCCACGTCGCCCATTCGCACGTGAACTCACCATGCTTGAAGAGCCGTTGCTCCTGCTGGGGGAGGAAGAGCAACCGAGGAAGACCGGGCTTCCTCGCACAGGCTCGGCCCCGCTTTTATAAAGTGGATCGGAACCTTTTTTTTTTATGTTTACATGTTGGAAATAAAAGTTTGTGTTTTTAAAACGCGGCTGCTGGGTGTGGGTTTTTTTGTGGTCTTTTTGGTTTGTTTTCTTTGTGTTTACCTCATCTTGCGTTGCTCCATCTGTCGGCCATGACGGGTGCCGGCCTTTGCTCCGCCCACGCTAACGCGGCTAACACAACGTAGCCTGAAGAATCGCCAGACACGTAATAGATGCGAGTCTTTTTTTTCCTGTTCTTTGTGATGTTTTCTTAAATCTGGTTGCTTATTAATCCACGTGTGTGTGTGTCTGTGTGTGTGTGTGTGTGTGTGTGTGTGTGTGTGATGCCGACAGATGCTCGCACTGCCTCAAAACTGCGTGGTTTGCGCGCGCTCCAGCACTCGGGCCTCTTGGTATTCTGCTCGTCACTCGGCACTGCAGCACGACGCTGTGGTGGATCCTCACAGGCCACAGCGACGTGGGCCGCAGAATCGCCGCTCAGCACGTGCGCGCGTGCACACACACACACGCACACACACACTTTTACCAGCAAAAACCCTTAAAGAGCTGCGCCGTCACGTTCCTGCAGATGAGGAGGCTGCAGATGAAACGCAGCAATTTTAAGGCGACATTTTTGTGACGGCGAAGGACAGCGAGGTTGTTGGCAACCCACCGCAGCGCCAGCTGATCTCCGTCTCCGATGACGACGGCGTGGCGGCGGGCCGCATGAGCGCCGCCTGACATGGGGGCGCAGAGGTCGCCCCCACAGGCGCTTTCCCGCCGTACGGCAGCGTACTTCACCTCCAAGTCGAGCTGCGTCCTCTGAATTACCTTTATCATGGTTTTTATAATGATCTGATCCATTTAACAGCGGCCGGCGGCGGCGGCGTTGCATTCATGGACACGAGTTAAGTTCAGCTGTCCTGCCGAAAGAGTAAATTTTATATTAAAAGGCAGGTTGCTAATATTTCAAATTCCAACGGAATTGCTTATCCCACAGCAGTTTGACTGTTCGATCAACATTTGCGTTGCAGCGTTTTCTACTTAACGCCTTTGGTCACCGGCGGCGACAGCAAGTGCAGTTTAATGCTCCAACTCGTGTTCCCCCAAAAAGTCGTTTAATCAGCGGAAATTTGGGGAAAATTTTTTTTATGTCCATTGAGAATTTGATGCCAGCAGCACGTTTCAGAAAACCTGCGACAGCGGCAACGAAAAACCGGAACTGTGAAATGGTAAAATAATTGCACCTGGCGGAGATTAGCACGATTAATCGTGTTAACTGTCAGTAACGTGATTGGATGCAAAAAGAGCGTCACGGAGGGGGCGGAGTCTTTCTGAGGTAAAGAGGAGGGCGGGGCTCAGCGCTCTGAGGAAAGATGGAGTGGTGCAAAAAAAATTCCATCGTTCCATCATCAGTCCTCAGAAGCCAAAATTTGGAGTTCTTTTTGGAAATCGTGCACGCCGCCTCATCAATGATAAAAAAAAAAGGGAGGGAAAGGGGGGGGTGTGTGCTTATTCAGGGAAGGTTTTTGCTTATTTCAGGAAAGAAGCTGTGAGTCTTCAAAAATCTTCAAAGCCCCAGCTCCTTTATTGGCACTTTAATCTTCTCGAGTTTCTCAAACCAAAAAACCCGCCTGTCACCCGTCCGGATTCTCGAGTGTTTACGTGTTTATCGAGCAACATCCTCCCGAGTCAGGCTGACGACTCATTTCTCCACTCCGGGGAACGACGACGTCGCCGCTTTAAGGGCAAATAAAAGCGTCGCTCTATTTCCAGGCCTCCTTTGAATCGTCGCGTCGGCGTTTCGCTCCGTCACTTTTGATGGCTTGATCCTCCCGAGCCGAGAGCGGCGCGAGGATCCTCTCTGCTCACACACACACGCGCGCGCACACACACACACTCTCTCAAACCTTACATCATCATCCTAAGCTGCTGACACAAACACACAGACACACATACACACACAGACACTGCACAAGGTGAGCCTCTCCTGCTTTCTGGTCTCTTCGCCACTGCACAGATGAGAAATGAAGGATTATTCCCATAAATCCGCTGCCTCAAACACACACACACACACACACACACACACATCACACACAACTGCAGTGGTAACTAAGGAGATTATTCCTGTGCCTGCGAGTGTACGCAGGACTGTCATCGGACGGTTCTCTGCGGCAGCGTTTGTGGTTCCGTTGGTCGGCCGCTTCAGACGCGTCACAGAAAAAGTGGGAAAAAAACAAAAGAAAAAAAAAGGTGCCAAAAGGTGTGTGAAAGTGAGCGAAAGGCGCGGGTTTAAAAACATAGATCCTTTATTAAAAGAACACAAGGTGGTAACAACAGCCGCTGCTGGCAGACTGATGCTGGAGCAGCGGCAGAGTTTCGTCATCGTCGTCATCATCACATCTTCCACAGGAAAACAAAAATCCACACTGCGTCCAAACGGGGGGAACCCGGACGGACTCGACAGCACTCACTCAAAACAGATGATACGAATAATAACCATAATTGTAACAGTAATATGTGCGTGTGTGTGTGTGTGTGATTCAGCTCCGTGGTCGCTCCGCAGAGCTCTGGTGAATTAAGAAAAAAAATGGCTGAATAAGTGGCTGAATAAGTTAACGGTTTGATTCCTGCAGAGCGTTTTGCCGATCACAAAGCATGAGGAGCCTCGACAAAGATAAAGAAAAGCCGCTCAGGAGGGAACCAACAAGCAAGAAACAGGGGGAGAATGGAACTGAAAAGTGTGTTTGTTGGCAAACACGATTGTGGGGTTCCCGCGCGGCGCCGAGAGAGCGACGCTGAGCCGACAGACTGCCGGGTCAGAATCTATTTCAAATACTGTCTGGATATGTTTCTCTTTAGATGCTTCAAGTACTGGCTCAACATGTCGCTCTGTGTTTGTTTCGGGTATTGTCACGGCGCGCTGCTCTGTAGTTGCATGAAATGTTTTTGATGTGTCGCTCTGGATTTGCATCAGATATTGTCACGACATGTCGCTCTGGATTTGCATGAAATGTTTTCGATATGTTGCTCGGCGTTTTCATCAAATTTAGTCTTGATATGTCGCTCTGTATTTGCATCAAGTATTGTCTCAACACGTTGCTCTATATTTGTTCCAAATATTGCCTTAACACGTTGCTCTGTGTTTGCATCAAATGTTGTGTCGATATGTCGCTCTGTATTTGTTTCAAACTCTGTCCTGTCATGTTGCTTTCACACATTGTCCTCTGATGCATTTGCATGAAATGTTTTCAATATGTTGCTCTGCATTTCCATCAAATTCAGTCTTGACATGTTGCTGTGTATTTGCATTAAAATTCTGTCTCAATATGTTGCTCATACTGGCATCAACTATTGTCTCAATATGTTGCTCTGCATTTGCATGAAATGTTGATGCATTGCTCTGTACTTGCATCAAAAATTGTGTCGATATGTCGCTCTGTATTTGCATCAACTATTGTCTGATAATGTCGCTCTGTATTTGCAACAAATATTGTCTCAACATGTTGCTCTGTATTTGTTACAAATATTGTCTGACAATGTCGCTCTGTATTTGCATCAAACGTCGTGTCGATATGTCGCTCTGTATTTGTTTCAAACATTGTTTGTCTTGTTGCTCTGTATTTGTTTCAAATATCGTCTCAACGTGTCGCTCTGTATTTGCATCAAACACTGTCTTGATATGTTGCTCTGCATTTGCTTTGGATTTTAAAACCAAAAAAAAAAAAAAAAAAAAATTCTATTTGTCAATCCAGCAGCTGCAGTGCATGAACACAAAATGTAAAGCTCACATTCTCGTCTCGAATATAAATTCTATAAATTTTGAGCTTCATTGACGTCACGCAACAGGGCACTTTCGGGTTTCATCGATTCGCTCTGCCGGATGTTGTTTCTTTAATTTCATTTGTCAGCAGGATTGTCGCAAAAACACGGCGCCATTTTTCATGAGCTTTGGTGGGGAGGCGGGGTTACGTCGGGAAAGGAGGAGCCTGTCACATTTTGAGGCAGGTTCATAAAATTCGGCAAAAATCCAACATTTTTTTTTTCTTTTACGTTGGCTCCGTCGGACGTGCGCTCTCGCAGCCCTTCTGTCTGCAGGATGACGCAAAAACTACCGAACTGATTTCCTTTCGAGTCGCTGGCGGGTTGACGCGAGAACGAAAGAATAACCCAACAAATTTTGGCCCAATTTAAGATAATTTAAGAAATATTGCATGAACCTTGGCGGAGGCTAGCAACTTTTTTTTCTTCTTCTTCTTTTGCTGTTCAAGTAGAATGTGACAGAATCGACATCAAGTTAAAAAAAAAATCATAAAATTTCGCTGACATCACTGCTGCTTAAGTGTTGTCAGATGCCTTTTTCTGGTTCACGTTTGCCTTAATAACTGCAGATATTACGGCGTATGTGCGGCGAGTCGGGGGCGGTGAGTGGGTGGCGATAAAAGTTGAAAAAAAAATCTATCAGCACTTTGGATGAAACAAAGGCCCTTTTTTTTTTTTTCTTTAAAAGCGCACCGGCTACACGCGCGGTGTTCCGCGAATACGTTTTCATTCGAAATCATAAGCGTACAATCAACGTATCAAACTCAGATGTCTTCATAAAGCAGATTCAAGAATAAGGATACATTTATATATATATATGCATGTTAAAAAAAAAAAATTGATAAGGATGAGTTGTCATGCACAGAAGTCTCTACCGCAAACTGACATTGAAACAAGTTTGCTACATCAAGTTTTTTGTTTTGTGTGTGTGTGTGTGTGGGTTGCCTCTCTGGACAAAAAAAAAAAAAAAAATCCACACACACACACATACACACCGCTTTCGTTTGTGCTCAGTCTGTTTCTTCTCTTTTTAGGTTCACATGATCGTTTGTGTAGTTCCAGAAAAAAAAAAACAGGAAAATTTGCTGACCAAAAAAAAAACCAAACAAACAAACAAACAAACAAAAAACCCTACAAGAGATGTTTGCTTCTTCGGTTCTGTTCTTCTTGGGTCCGAACGTCCCGAGCGAAACGGGACTTGAATACTTAAAAAGCAAAGCGGCGTTGTGCTTCCTCTGTCCAATCGCCCGCCTTCGTCACAAACGCGCCGAGTCAGCAGATGTTCGTCCGCTCGTTTTTTTATTTTTATTTTATTTCCCCCCTCTCGCAGCACCTTGAATCGGTCACGGACGCTCGAGCTCGATCCACGGCGAGGGAACGCTGTCGGGGGAGCAGAGAGGAGGGCGGGGTTTTCGACGACGTGGCCCTCAAATGTCTCTCTTCTTCCCAGCTGGACTTGTGGTTGGTGCGTTTGGAACGTCTTTGTCCTCGTGCGGATCGAGCCACGAGCACCTTCCTCCTCCAAAATGCGGAAGACTAGGATTTCAGTTGTTGTTGTTTTTTTTTGTCGTTGTTGTTGTTGTTGTTGCTGTCGTCATGGCCGCCGCTGCGAGTGCATAGCTCAGTGTTGTACGAGGCGGTGTTTGCGCTCCTCTGGGTCTTTCGGCGCGTCGACGGGCTGCTTACATCACCCTCTGCGACCAGAAAAAAACAAAACAAAAAAAAAACAGGCGACATTTATGGATTTCAACCGACGTCTGCGTTCAAATGAGCGCAGGCGTCTCCTTGGCTTGGCCGGCTTGTGCTTCCTTGCCTCCTCCTCGCCCACCCGCCATCATGGACGAGCTTCCGAGTCCTTGAACGCACCACGAGGGGGGGAGGAGTCGCGCAAATGCGGGAATGGACCGGCGGCGGCTTCCTAGCCAGCGATTTCTCATTCGGCGGCTTTGACTCCTCCCCCCTCGCTCTGTCGCCCTCGCCTCCTCGGTGGGAGGAGCTAAGGCGGGAGGACGGGACTCCGTTTTATGTCTGACTCCTCCCCTCGCACGGCAGGTGGGCGGGACTCAGGAGGGGGGACTCGGGGTGTAAAGACTGAGAAATGAGAGGAGCGGGACCGTTACTGCCGGCGGTCGTCGTCTCCTTCTTCTTCTTCTTCTTCTCCGCCCGTGTTGGCGGCGCATCGCTGCCACGTTACTGCATCAACTCTGATTGGGTGAAAAGTTTCAATTGTGCAGCTTCACAGAAGAAAGTAGATCTTCATACTTTGCTGGTTTTTGGCGGGGAAAGAAAACACTTTTTTTTCTTTTTTCATGTCAATCCTTCGAGTCTGGTCCAGACAGGTCATCATCATCATCATCATCATCATCCTCCTCCTCCAGTCTCTGTTCGTGGTTCTTAAGTATTTCCTCCTTCGTGAGGAACCTCTAATGAGGCGCCTGACGCCTTCAAACATCACTGAAGTGAAACCGAATTGGCTGTTTGTCGGTCTGAGGTTTTCAGACGATATTACAAGCATGCTCGATATATATATATATATATTTTTTTCCCAGAATCCTCCTCTCATTTCCTGCATGTGCTCAACAAGCCAACGATCGGACGCTGGGACCCGAAAGCTTGCGTCCGTCTCGCGCTACGCGGTGACGGCGCGACGCGACGCGGGGCCGCCCGAGGCCTCTGATGTTTCAGGGCTACAATGGTGTCAATGTGGCGGCGGGCCGGCGCGCCGCCGTGAATGAGGCGTTTGTTTTCGGGGGCACGTCTGCGCCCCCCCCCCACCCACCGTGTTTGTGAGTGGCCGAAACCGGCAGCGGCAGCTAACCGTTAGCTAAACATTTAGCTAACGGCCGTTTATGGACAACAGCTGCTACATTTTGCGACAGCGGCGCGTCAGACATTTAACCTGTAACTCTACGGATGCGTCCGTCCGTCTTGGACTGGATCTGGCCGGTTCTGTTGAGATCTGAAACGGGGCCAACCCGGTTAAAATTAGAAACATATTTTTTTTTCCCGGAGCAGCTTTTGCTAACGGTCTCATCCCGCTAATTTTTAGCTCCCGTGACGTGGAGCCGCTGGATCACCGGCCACGTGCGAGGTTCAGCAGAGAAGTCCGTCTGTTCTCATCGTCCCTTTGTGGCTTTGAAGGTGTGTGAAGAAGAAGAAGAGGAAGAAGAAGAAGCAGCAGCGCGGGGAGGATGAGGATATTGAGGATTTTCCCGCGGCGCTCGAACGATCGTTCTAATCTTCTCTCTTCCTTTCTCTCCCTCTCCTCCTCCCCCCGGTTCCTCCCATCATCCTGAACTCATCCTCTCGGATCAATATGATCCACCTCTCCCTCACGCCGCCCTGCTGGGCTCGGGAAGGTCCGACACAAGCGTTTGACGAACGTTTGAGGGGCTCGCTGAACGCCGCTGACGGGGCGAGACGCCGCCGAGGGCGAGACAGGAACCGCCGTGAGCGGGCCATAAACGTCTCACAAGGATGATGATGATGATGATGGCGCACAAGAACATGCGCGGACCACATGTAGATATGAAATCGTCCCTTTGAACCACTAAAGGAGCGGTTCAGCTTTTTTGCTGACTAATAATCTCCTTTATAGACTTAAAAAAAAAAAAATAAAGACACTTGGAGCTGCAGAACTCTGGGTTACGTCGCCACCAGACTCCGGTCTGCAGCGATGGGAAAGAGCCGATGTCGCTCAGCGGAGACGGAGACGGTGACGCTCAAACCAGAGAGAGTCTGGGCCGCCGGATCCTGGACTCTGGTCACCGGCGCCGGTCCCCGGTCGGCTCATCCAAGGAGGCGGGACAGAGGCGGGGGGGGGGGGGGTCAGATGCGGATCTGGTAGCCGTCGTTGAGGGTGCTGAGCTCTGGGGGCTTCCGCTCCAGCGAGGCCGGCCTGCAGGGAACAGAGAAGCGGACCGGCGCGTCAGAGCACGGCGGCCATCTTGCCTATCTGCTACGCGGCGAGGCAAAACCGGCGGGCTACCTGATCTACTAGGTCAGGCAATCCTCAAATAAAAAGACAAACAAACATAAAAAAAACAAGTAAAATCAGAACAGTTGGTTTGATTATTCAATAAATCAGAACTATATTAATTGTGGTAATGAAACGCAGAGAAATCAAATGAAAACCAGCCAAAAATACTCAACAATAAAAAATCTAAAGGATCCTCGATGCCCGGCTGTCAGTAATAATCGGATTTAGTGAAATTACAAAAATCGTTAAGGTGAGCACGTTTCAAACAACAAACTTCATCGAATCTTGAGTAGCAGTAATGTGTAAAGAAAGACGCTAGTATTGAACAGCGGGTACTTGTATTTGACGTGCATCATTTTCTACGTCACGACAAACCTACCACGGAGAAGGTGGCAAGTACGCCAACAATTAAGGAGCAGAAGAAGAGAGTGGATCCGTGCGGACGGTTCAGGGCATCCGGGAGTCGGCTGCAGATGTTTTCAGAACATGGAAAACGCATATTTGGACACTGGCTAGCTTGAGCGCGGCTGCGCGGCGTTGCTAGCCTGAGCGCAGGTTTGCAAACATGCTACACGCAGGAGTTTAGCGGACATTAAAATGGTCGCACAGTATCAACTTTGCCACAGGAAGACTCGGGCTTCGACTCACTCAGCGTCTCTGCTTTCACCCCTCACGTGGTCCGGATATTCAAATATTCATGTTTTAAAAAAGGTATATTACACCGTCATTAATTTTTTTCTTAAAACGTACAGATTTTTCTAACCTGCAGCCTGCTTTTCTTTTAGGAAAGAGGAAAGCGTGCCATCAGGATGAAAGGACGTGCCTTGACACAGTCAAGCGCCAGCGAAAGCTCGGCTCAGTGGGGTCGCTATGGCAACAACAACCGCGACGCCTTGCAGCCACAGAAGCCGTTTGATACCAAAATGTCCGGCCCTTTAAGGAACGCGGTGCTTTCTTTCATATTTTTCCCGCTACTTTACAGCTATTCATCTTTCCACAGCTCGGGCTTCAGTATAAATTTGAGCTTTGTTTTGTTTTTTTGTTTTTGATTTTTTTTTTTTTTTAGCATCAATTCAGCTCTGTTCGGCATCGCTTCGACAATTCCACCCGGCTCCTCAGCAGTCACACACGTTTTTTTTTTCCCCCTCTCTAGCGGAACCTTCCAATTCATCATACACAAATAAGAACAAATGTGGGGATCAGTCAGCTTTGGTGGCGCGTCTCCCCTCTCAGCGCTAAGCTAGGCTAATCTCCGCCTAAATCGCGCCAGAGAGCGCGCGTCCTCTTAGCATACTTCAGCTACGCCTGTGAGAACGCCATCGTTTTTGCCGGGAGAGGGTTCACCCCGCCGCGGAAATCAGAGGGTGAGGAAGCCGGAGACGAGAGGAGGATTGATGGCATGAAACGGGTTGAGCCGCCTCATTGCTCGGGAAGAGGCCCTCAGATTTAATCCTCCTCTGGAGGGATCTCGCTTTCTTCTTTTCCTGCCCCTCAGCAGCCCTCCCTGACGCCTCCTCCGCCCCCCCGCCCCCACCTGCTCTCTTCCCTCCTCCTCCCGTTCTTCCTCCCGTTTTCTCAGAGGCGAAGCTCCAAGCAGTTCCAACCAATCAGGAGACAGCGGCAGACCATCTCTGCGCTCTTTTCCTTCGATGTCCACTTTGATATCTGTGGTTCCGCGTTGTTGTACGTTTGGTATTTGCGTCGCGTTGTTTTTTGTTTTTTTTGTTGTTTTTTTTGGGGGGGGCGGCTGA
>CAAKHG010049193.1:0-15844 GCA_901007715.1 Dactylopterus volitans | reverse complement strand
AGCGGCTCAGGAACAGACCGTCCATCATCTTCTCCACTTCCTGGCTGAGGCCTCCATCACTCACTGACACTCACGTTTAACGTCTCGTCTTCCTGGTTTCGGACTTTTATGGAGCCGCAACATCTCTGCTGGGGTCCCTCACATGGTGACGTCAGACGTGTCAGTGCCCAGGCTGAAAGCTTCTCCCTTAATCTAACTCAACATGAAATTTCTGCGACCTCTTCAAAATGAAAATAAATCATACTTTTATATGAAGCTGCAATGAGATGGAAAAAAAAGGTTTGCATCGGTGTTTAGTGGAGCGCAATCAGCCAATCAGAGTGACTCACTGAAACAGACGTTTACTTGAATGGACGTTTTTGAGGCCGTGACGTGGTTCAAGGTAGAAACAAACCGGAGAGGAGAGCGGACAGCACAGCGGCTCCGAGGGCCCCTAACCAGAGAGGAGAGCGGACAGCACAGCGGCTCCGAGGGCCCCTAACCAGAGAGGAGAGCGAGAGCGAGGGCCCCTAACAAGAGAGGAGAACGAGGGCCCCTAACCAGAGAGGAGAACGAGGGCCCCTAACCAGAGAGGAGGGCGAGAGCGAGGGCCCCTAACCAGAGAGGAGAACGAGGGCCCCTAACCAGAGAGGAGAGCGAGGGACCCTAACCAGAGAGGAGAGCGAGGGCCCCTAACCAGAGAGGAGAGCGAGGGCCTCTAACCAGAGAGGAGAACGAGGGCCCCTAACCAGAGAGGAGAGCGAGAGCGAGGGCCCCTAACCAGAGAGGACAGCGAGGGCCCCTAACCAGAGAGGAGAGCGAGGCCCTGGAGGGCCCCTAACCAGACCGAGATGAAGCCACATTAAGCACCGCAGACGTGGCGAAGCTCCGCATTCATCCACAGACTCCAGTGAGTCCATGAGTGAGTCACACCGTCGCACCTGCCAGCCTCTGATCAGCTGCAAAGAGCCTTCGGGTGCTGTTGTTTAACCATAAATCACTTAGATTTTATTTTTAAAAAAAGCGAAACGGTATCTGTATGAAACACTGCGTGTGAGAGAGGTGTCGACATATTTGAATGATTGTTATTGGGACTGTAATGTGTGATGCTGTGAGGGGTCCCTAATACTTTGGTCAGCCCACTCATGCATTTACACGGAGTGCCCCGCAGGGATGCAGTTTTTCCACTCATCTAAACAACATTGTCATGTCTCTAACAGTTACACTGAGAGGGGTCCCTAATATTTAGGTCATCCCACTCATCTACATTAAGGTGACAAAATATCTGAATTTCTGCCATTTCTAAGCGGTGTCCCACAGGGATGGATATTGGGTGCATTATATTTTTGAAGTTTTATGTCCAGCGATCAGCCATAACATTAAAACTATCACATTTTCCATGTATTTAGAAACCAAGGTGGGACAGCAACATATTTTGCGCTCTCATTCGCGTAGACAAACAGAGGAAAACCTGCTCCACTCGCCGGCATTTCCCCACAGATGGCCACTCATTTCCTCTCAGCTCTGAAGGTTGTTAGACATGAATCAACAGGTAAACATCATCGCTGAATCTTTGAGGCTCTGACATCAGCTACAGTCCTTGAAATCGGCACCTGTGTGCTGGAACAGAGAAGAAAGATGGAGGACAGGCTTCTCCTGAGAGAACAGAGCGATGTTCCCTCTAGAACTGCAAGCACTGAAGTGAAAAATAACAAAAACGGTCACATGTACAGATCTATATATATATATATATAGAGAGAGAGAGAGAGAGAGAGAGATTTGTACATGTATGTTACAAACATGTTACGATGGTAGCGCAGATGGTACTGCAGGAGCCTCGGCTACCCAGCAGCTTTAGTTGAGCGTTGAGGATGAGGGTTGGTGGCCTTGGTCTGATGTCTGAGGATCGGCGGCGTCATCAGCTGCATGTTGGACTGCACACACTCACACAAAGTGATGGGAAGTTGTTCATTCTGTGTGCGAACCAGCGGTGGCTGGACCGCAACGTTCAGCTATTCAAAACTCCATCGCTTTGGGGGGGCGTCCAGGTTTCAGGGTTGGGACTCAGAGATTTTGTTTTTGATATCGATTAAGCTGAACTCCAGCTGGGTGTAATCGCTGCCTGGGTTCACCACAATAAAAAACAAAATCCAGAGGATCTCAGCCGCTTGGAAACATTTCAAACCGGGTGATGAGGAGACAAAGGCCGTCTGCTAAATCCACCGTTTGAGAGTGTTCCACCATCTGTCTGATAAACCACCTGACTGCGGTGAATAACCGAGCTTATTGTTTCATGGAAGAACCGCCGAGACCATACTGGCGTGCTTCCTGCAGATAAGTGTATCTGATCATATTTACCACAAAGCTTCCTTATTCCCTGATTGGCTCTCGGCATGGAGGCCTGCGGAGCGCGAGGGGAGCGCGAGGGGAGCGCGAGCTTACCCGTATCACGAGTGCGGCGGCGCCACCTGCATGGCGGCCTCCTGTTTATATCTGGTCCCTTTTTTTCCAAAGGGTTTTTCGAGCGGAGAGGCGAGAGCTTTTACACTCAAACTGTCACAACAAGACCCGTGCCGATAATTTACACTCATAATCACCCTCAGCTGCGTCTAATCTGATCCACATCGACCGTGAACGTCACTCAAACATAAAAAAAAACAAAAAAACAAGAAAGGTGGAAGTTCCTGCTGCTCCCAGTCTGCCGTACAGTGACTGTGGAGCTTGTGAGGAAGCATCGCAGCCCAGCAGCTTAGTATTCAGGAAGGTTTGCATTCATGAAAGACTCATCGCGCAGTCCGTGTTCCCAGATTCTCGTGATCTGGAGATTGCAGCATGTGTAAAAGAGCAACGTCTGATTCTGCGCAAGCGAGTGCGGCCGACAGATGTTCCAAACAGGAAAGCTGCCGGGATCCTTCGCACATGGTTACAGTTTTTCTACGTGTTAAGATTCAAGTCTGTCAGATTGTCTTTTGGTGTATTTTGGGCAGAAAAAAACTAAATTTATTCAGTCATCTTATGTCTCTCACTTATATTAAAAGTGCCAAATGAAATGGAACACTGCCGCCGATCTACAAACGCCGTCTTAAAACCACCATTTCAGCGCCGTTTCAAATCCAGCGTGGCCCGTGGCGTCCGCGGGAAAAAAGCGATGGCGAAAAGCCAGACCCGAGACTCGGTGGACTGACGGGGAGGCCGCCGTGGCGGCGGGAAACATCGCCATCGTCATTTCTGGCCGCGTTTAAAACGGAACCGCCGAGCTTTCTTATTAGAACCGAAGCAGCAGCGATTCCAAACGTCTGGTGTCTAAAAGTTTTAGGCTGAAGGACGCGCGGACGCCATCATGCAGAAGTCGCGCGAGCGTTTTGAGGCTGAGGCGTGGCGGCGTGGTGGCGTGGCTGCTCGGCGGCGTGGCTGCTCGGCGGCGTGGCTGCTCGGCGGCGTGGCGGAGAAGAACTCCTCAGTTCTTTGACATGAAGCCCCCAGTAGATCTCTTCACGCGTCCTCTTGAGCTTCTCACATGCCGACACATCAGTGAAATTTAGATGAAAAACAGCTTCTCTTTTGTTTTTTTTTAATGAGACAAAAAAAAAAACCCTCATATGAGCATTAATGCCTTGATCTCAAAGCTCTGCTGTGCCCCGCATCGCCACTGCCACATGCCAGGATGGGAACCTGCCACTGCCAGCACACCCCTCAGGTACCCGAAGCTAAACAAAGGATCAGTGGCTGATAGGTCGCTGCAGGTACCTGATGTGACTTGTGTAAAGTTGAGCTTTTTTGGTGGGTGGGTGGGGGGGGGGGGGTGCTGGCGCTGGCGGCGGCAGAGGAAGCAGGATTGATCCAGGTGACAGACGACGGTCCAGCCGAGAGATCACAGCAAACCCGCCAGGCAATTAGTGGCATGATGGCGCCTGCTTGTCCCGTTATTGTTGCCGTCTCCACCTTTGTTAGCTGAAGAACAAATCTGTCCAGCACTCCGCCAGGTGAGCCATTGTCCCACAATGCCTCATTATCAGCCTGTGCCACCAGAAGGATGAGAGTCTCAGGTATCTGCTGAGGCTGCTGCCCAATTAACTGCATGCCGTTGTTGTGTCGGGGCAGTTTTTTTTGTCTGTCTGCTGGTTTGTTTCCCCTCTCTTGCTCTTATGGATGTGTTAATAAAGGCCACCAGGTCAACCTCTAATTTCCTCCAGTTCCTTGGTGACTCCTCGATGGCCGTCCCACATCTGAGCCTGCATGGAGATTGGAAGCTCTGCGCAAAGATTAGCATTCCGAGCCCCCCTCGTTCGGACCGGCGCGAGCTCCAATCCCGCCCCAAACTCCGAGGCGCCCATTCATTTATATGCATCTGTTCCCTGTTCACCGGCAAAGCATCATTGATTTTCCTGAGCCGTCCTAACGGAGCTATCTTCTTTCGAATTACCATCGGGAGCAATGCGAGAGGCGCGGGGGGTGAACGGGGGGGGGTGCATTCTAAATGGCTTTATTTTCAATAGCAATTTGATCTGAATATATGTGAAAGGGACTTTATTTGAATACTTTTCTGTGATTTGCAGTAAATTATTTTGCTCCCTCGCGGGCTTTTTGTGGTCCTCGGCATCATTCCTGAGCTAAACAGCATCAACAACCATCTATCTCTCTCCCAGGCGTGTGTCACTCTTTCTCTCGCCGCCCCCCCGCCCCACCATCTCCTTGTCATGCATGGCTATTATGTAGATGAGAATTTATTCCTCATATCAGAGAGCAATAGTTGTTGAAAATCCAAACTGGGAGCCCGGAGACCAGGCGAATGAAGGCGTATAGAGGATTGAGAATTGAAGGTGGCGACAATGGCCCGGCCTCCCCGGTGGCCGTTCCAGTGCTTGAGTACCGCTAATCTATTAGTTTCTATTCTTCTTTGGCCCAACACAAAGTCCCACATCAGATGGGGCTTGATTATCTGTCCCTCTCTTTGGCTCCTCAGGGACCAGCTCCTCAAAGCCCCCCCGAGTCCTGCCAGACAAACCAATCTCTCCCCATCGCTCCATTTCTGCTGCCCCTTGACAAGAAAAGACAGACGCAGCCCCCCTCAAAACCCCATTGCACTCTGGGTTCTCCAATTTATGTTATCTCCCCCCCCCTTTTTTTTTGTTGTTTCACCAGAATAATCACCCCCCTCCCCACCTCACCCTCCCCCTTCGAAAGAAAGGTCACCTGTAAACGCCTTCAAAAGTTGTTTGAGCGGATTTGCGAGCAGATAGTGAATTATTATCACCATCATGCTGCACCACATCAGTGGGCCCGTGATTCCTTGATAACAGGAAATCAGGAATCACGAGTCCGAGGTCTCGGAAGCCGGAGCCATAGAGTCCTGTGGCTGGCTAAGTGCACATGGCCAGTTAGCCGACTCACCGGCAACACTGACTCACGTGAACCGGATCACCGGATCACCGGATCACTCAGACGAGCCCGAGTCCGTAAAGCGACGCGTGTTTGGCACCACTGTCCTCGGTCATGAAAGTGGAGACGACCACTCGGCCCGTTCGGCGTCCTCCTGGTGTGCCTCGCGGTCGCCGTTCACCGGGCGGACGCAGCTGCAGCTAATTGAAAATGAACGATTGGGTATTTATAGCCGACGCCCTCAGAAGACAGGGACTTCAAGTTTCGCCTTTTTATTGAACATAGAAATGTCAAAAGGATTCCAATTTAGCTCCTAATTATCGTCGCTCTGAGTGACCTACATGGGCTGGAGGGATTTTTTTTTTTTTTTTTTTCCCTCGCTCACTCGGCAGCGCGGCGCTTCAAGTCTTTAATTAAGGAAGTGATCTGAGCGCAGCATTCTGATGATTGAAGGAGAAGTTCTCCTCCATCTCGTCAGCCTTCGCTCTTCCTCCGCAACATCTCCCACTTTTCCGAAAATTACCGCCGCGTCCCGCTGAGTTTGAGGGAAACCAGCTTTCCCTCCCTCTCTCTCATCTTCTGCTACAGCACAATTCTCTGGGGTTTCTTCTTCTTCTTTTTCTTTCTCTTAAGTAACGGCAACCAGCCCGGCACTCAGTAACTGGCCTTTAGCACCGAGAAGCAACAGATCAGCCGCAGGCGGGAAAAAAACTCTTTGATTGAGTATCGATCCGGGATTGTCAGACAAGCAGTGATGACAAAGTTCACGCGGCAGAACAAGGTATCAGCCTGCTGCGCACTTGCCGCTGTAATCAACTCTTCAGGGAAAAGAGATGTATCCATCAATAAGGAATTACGCCGTCTTGTCATAACGGCGGCGAGTGGAGGTGGCCGTGCGATCGCCGGGCCTGTCAAAACACGCGCTCGTAATGGAATTGTCAAAATCCTTGATATCGCGCCGCGCGCTCCACGTCACCTTTAAGCAAAGGAATTTGTGTTTCGTGACATTTTACCAACAAGTAATGGAAGTGTGGGCAGAAATCAATAGGAGGGAGAGCATGTGAAAGGGAGTGTGAGGCTCCCGCGGCCCAGGGAGATGGAGATGGAGGTGGAGGTGGAGATGGAGGTGGAGATGGAGGTGGAGGTGGAGGTGGAGGTGGAGGTGGAGGTGGAGGTGGAGATGGAGGTGGAGGTGGAGGTGGAGGTGGAGGTGGAGATGGAGATGGAAATGGAGGTGGAGGTGGAGATGGAAATGGAGATGGAGGTGGAGATGGAGATGTAGGTAGTGATGGAGGTGGAGATGGAGGTGGTGATGGAAATGGAGATGGAGGTGGAGATGGAGGTGGAGATGGAGATGGAGGTGGAGATGGAGGTGGAGATGGAGGTGGAGATGGAAATGGAGGTGGAGGTGGAGATGGAGGTGGAGATGGCCGCCGCCATGCCAAGTGATGGCGAGATGGAAAAAGGGGCTGAATTTCTTTTCTTCTCCTCATTTGTTTTTATTTTCTCTCTGACAGCCTAAAAAAAGGAGAAAATAAAAGGTTTTAGCTGGGAAAATAAAACATACGGCGCTTGATAAAAATAGAATACAGTCGGAGTCATATTTCCCTGAAGCTTTTTAAAAATTGCTTCCCCTTTTTTTCCCCTGCATTCATTTATCAGGAAATGCAGCGGTTTGTTTTGTCCCAGGAGGAAACGCTGCTGCAGTATTTATGTTGGAGACACACAACACAGAACCTTCTAATTGCCTCCATGAACGCTTTTATGATTTTCAGCTCAAGAGGTAATTTCGGCATCTGAATCGATTCCCTGATGACTTGGGCAGTAATTGGTTGAAACAGCGACTCCGGTGAACCCGACATATTTTATTTATGATTATTGGCAGGTATGGATCAAGGATTGGATTTTACTTGTTGTTTCTGGGGCGTTTCATTGGATTCGGGCATTTTAAACCATGATTTGTACTGGCTCAGCGCTCCCACGACAACAGCGCTCCCACGACAACGGCGCCATTAGATGCACAATTTGAACAACAACACAGTATTATCAAACAAAGAAGATACATTATTAATGCTGGGAATTTCTGAATTATTACATATTCTCACATCTCATTACATATGCTTCTTTTCGATGCTATTGGAGGACTTCCTATGCAGGACCAAATGCAGGATTAGAGGACCCGTATGCAGGATTAGAGGACACATATGCAGGATTAGAGGACCCGTATGCAGTAGCAGAGGACCCATATGCAGTAGTCGATGACTCCTATGCAGTAGTAGACGACACGTATGCAGTAGTCGACGACCCTTGTGCAGTAGTAGACGACCGGTATGCAGTAGTAGAGGACCGTATGCAGTATTATAGGACCCCTATGCAGTAGTTGAGGACCTGTATGCAGTAATACAGGACCCGTATGCAGTAGTAGAGGGCACATATGCAGGAATAGAGGACCTGTATGCAGTAGTAGAGGACCCGTATGCAGTAGTAGAGGACCCGTATGCAGTAGTAGAGGACCCGTATGCAGTAGTAGAGGACCCGTATGCAGTAGTAGAGGACCATATGCAGTATTATAGAACCTCTATGCAGTAGTTGAGGACCTGTATGCAGTAATACAGGACCCGTATGCAGGAATAGAGGACCTGTATGCAGTAGTAGAGGACCCGTATGCAGTAGTAGAGGACCCGTATGCAGTAGTAGAGGACCCGTATGCAGTAGTAGAGGACCCGTATGCAGTAGTAGACGGCCCGTATGCAGTAGAGGACCCTGTTTCAAGTATTTATTTCTCATGCTGAGCCTCATTCCAGGGTTCCGCCTTTGCCTGGGAGGTTCCTGTGTTTACAGACATGCTGCACTTGAGTGTTGCTGCCTTACGTGTGAGTGGCTGTTAAACTCATGATGTGAGAAACCCATTGTCGGGATTTATAGATTTTTATGTCTGTGATGGCCATCGCCGCAGGCGTTCTGTTTTTCAGATTTTTATTCGGAGACGAGCCGCTCCTCCTCCTGATGTGTGGTGATGTAAAGTTGGGAAACCCGACTGATTTATTCTTCCTCTGGAGCGTTGAGGAAAGCCTCGTTGCTCTTGTTGTTGGAGGCTTTGCGCCGCTTGTTTTTAAAGTTGAAGGGACTCTCCGCTGCGATGTTGTTTCTGACGTGTGTTAGCAGTTTCATGCGGAGTGCAAATTAGATCCGTGAGCTTCCAGTTTGAGGTTATCAAAGCAAAACCACAAACCGACAAATGGAGTTTGCATGTCTAGCAAAGGTTGTTGGTTATTTCCAGTTGTGGAGGAGCAGCAGGCGTGTTGCACCTCCAGCTTCATCGGGAAAGGGAGCTGTTGGGCCTGAAGAGGCGCATCAGGGACGCTAAATGTGGAGTTCACTCGTACTCTGACCTTTACGGTAGCCTGAAACATGCAGCTTTTAATAAAAATATCACAACCATTCATAGTAATCGATACTAGAAATGACCAATGCTGGCGTCTTCGTGTCCTCAAGTTGGCACACCACCCCGCCCCCACCCCCAGCCCCGCCCCCCCCCCCGCCCGCCCCGTCAGCTGAACACATGCTCGCTAGCCGCCGTCCGCGGCGCTAGCCACATTAGCCATCTGTTGAACCATCATTAAGGTCGCGGCCACCAATGAAACGATGAACGCTGATGTGGGAGCAAAGCAGCAAACGTTTCCAGTCCGGCTTAGGAAGCGTGATGACTGATCGTTGTAATCCCTGAAAGTCTCGTACCGTGGCGCCGCCGCCCCCTAGTGGTTTGGAGTGCGGGATATGCAGCGCTCGATTAATTCAGGTGCTTAAAACTGCACCTTTAACTTCAGCTCACCCATTTTGGCTGCCCCCTGCATGAATGGTCCCGGGTGCCTGTCGAATAGAAGCCACACGAAAGTAGGTCATGTGACAGAGCTCTGAGTGCTCATTGGTTCACATCCCGCACGTGGATCTTTGACATGTGAGGCCGAAGCTCCTCGTCTCTGCAGGTCTGACACGCCTCTGCCACCCATCTCCCTGGGAGGAGCTTATTACACTGGGTTACCTCATTTGCTTTCATCTGCAACCTCAGGCACAATCATCTCCAACATGTAATGAGATTACAGAGATGACGACGATCATCATCACAGATTACATGTATTCCAGCCTTCGCCGCTCTCGCACTGCTCCGTTCTTGCCTCAGCAAGAAGAAGAAACCCAGCATCCATCTTTGTTTCCACCAACTATTTTTAAATATGGAGGTTCTATTCTAAAGGTGCCCGCATTGTTCATGCCACTTTACAGGGCTGCACGCGCACGCACGCGTGTGTGTGCGTGTGTGCGTGTGTGTGTGCGTGTGTGTGTGTTATGCTGTATTTTTAATGGACCTGAGGATCCAGTCTGCCATGCCTGATATGTTTTTGAGTGACATTTTATCTTGGCAATCTTGTTGATCTTAATGAGATTTCTGTCCGTCACTGGCGCGTGTGTGTGTGCTTGCGCGTATTTGTGTGTGTGTGTTTGTGCGCGTGTGTGTGTGTGCTTGCGATTTAGTGGGAAAAGAGCCGTGCTATCACACCATTTTATCCCTGACAGTAACAGTGGAGGAGGCGGGGCCTCTGCCCACCTCCGACTGCTGATTGGATCAAGGATTCCCTCCCGGATGGTTACAGGAAGCTTCACAGGACCGTTGCAGCATGATGATCAATCAGGGTCGTTAAGAGCTATTGTTTTTCTCCTGATGAAGTTTACTTTTGGATCTGAACGTCACCACACGCCTCCTGCTCTCCGCGTGATGGATTTCATAGCTGCCTCCTTCCAGCGTCTTCTGCTGGAGCCACGAGGTTCCCGCGCTCTTGCAACCGGTTGCATCAGCGGAGGAAGCAAAACGGGAGTGGAGATGTGGATCTGCACACGCCGGCCGGGGTTTGCAGCCTGTGGAGGAGCACCCGCGCGTGTGCAGGAGAATGTTTGGAAAAAAATGTTTGGGCTCTTTTCACCGCCGGCGATCGCCGGCCTTCGCCGGCCTTCGCTGCCTCTGAAGGCGGCTCCGATTGCGCGTGTCGTGAGGAGGACTCGCGCCCGCCGTGTCGCGTTTGACGCCTAAAATCCCGACCTGCCGACCCCGCCCACAGCTGCAGGTATCAATATATGGAGATGTTACACCTGAAAAGGAGAGCGTTCCATTTTGCGGGGTTCTTCGTTATGCGTTATAGTCATTAGTCTCCACTAACGTGACGTAGCTGTGGGCCAACGTGAGACAAGCGGAGGTGGAGAACCACTTTGTTCCTCATCGTCATATTTCACCTTTACATTCTTGCCTTTTAACCCGAACCGTAACGCTTTTGATTACTCGCCGCTGAAAACAAAACAACGTAACACGGCGAGCGTCGGCGCTCGTGTGCCGCGCCGTGATTCCATCGCCGGAGACCACACAGGCCGGACTTTGATGGTTAGTAACACGCGATGACCTCTGCCGCCGGGCTTCAGCTGTGGATTACAGCAGAAATTGTGAGCAATCCTATTTGCTGCAACAAATACCCCCCAATCTTTCGGCTCTGTGGCGGCGCGGCATCCATCAGCCGCCGCCGCCGTCCTCTATCTCTGCCACATTTCTGGCATTAAACTCGAGCCGCTGGTCTTTCCGCGGCTCCTCGGTGGTTTACTGTGGTTCATAGATAGACTGATGCTACAGTTATCAGAAATGAGAGTGGCATTCCGGGCTTACAGCCGGCACACCGCCGACACAGCCACCCGAGAGGAAGACTCGGCCCGGGTCCCGGCGCCGGTCGTCTGTGCGAGACGAGACGCCGCCGCCGCTCCGTCCATTCTGCCGCGGATCTCCGCCGTCCCGCGTGTTTCACCCTCGCCGATCCCGCGAAGCTCAGCGGCGTGCTCGTGTTTGGAGCTGTAAACCGTCAGCAGTGATCAGGTTATCAGGCTCGCATGGGTTCAGAGTCCAAGCTGCTCTGTTGTCATTCTAAAATGCACCCATGGAAGAACAAAACCGGAACCCGAGGCTCAGAGAACGCGGTAAAGACATCGAAAGTGTTGCACAAAAAGAGAAGAGCGAGAGCAGCATGCATGCTAAACCTCGATTTGAAGAGCGTCTCTGGGGAGGTGAAGGTTCCCTCTGGAACATTCGCCGCTCTTTGATAGTTCTCATCTCTCCGCAACATCACAACTGAGTTCTTCTGTCCCGTCATGCCTCCGACGATGCCCCTCCTTGCCCGTTTTAGCGTGATTATGAATATGATTGAGCTACTTTCGTGTCGGCAGTCGGCGGCGGACGCTGTGGAGGCCGCAGCCGCCATAACCGCCTCAAAAAAAACAAAAACCTTTCACTGTTCCTCATGGGCACTTTGCTTCACAGGCAGTTTTCCAAACACAATGCAACCAATATATCATAAACAAGCCAGCGCAAGATGTGAGACGTTATGGATCGTGTGAAAGGAGACTCAATAACGAGGCACCAAGAAAAGAGGGAACAAAGTCCAGTCCTGGGTTTTTTTCCTTCATAGAGGTCGAATCAGGAGCCTTTTCATCCTAGTCATGTGTTGTAAAGTAGAAGCATGATATGTTCCCGACAAGCGAGTGTTCATGTGCCCAAACCGCAGCGCCGAGGGGGGGCGGCAGGGAGGGGAGGGGTCGAGCAGGTAGGAGCAGCTCCTCAGGAGGTCTTTTTTTTTGTGCTCTACTTTTCCTCCTCATCTTTATTTGATTGGTGCTCTAAATTCCGCCTGTCATGGACCATCATCCCCCCCGTGTGCTGTTATTTTTAAGCCGAGTCGACTTTGCTCTTATAGGCGGCGACCGAGTCGGACAGTCGGAGCGCCGAGTACGCGAGCGTCCCCCTGCTGACGGTTCACTTATTCATAGCCAGCAGAAACAGGCTCAGTTTTCCATTTGCTGCAGGTTTTATTGAATAAATCTCGATGATTTGAGAAGGAAAAGAAGAAGTGAGTCCAGGAGGAACGAGTGGAGGTCCAACGCAAACAGTCTGGAACTGGTCCAGAGAACAAAGATGGCGAAGTGGAGACGCTTGTACAGCGTGAACATCAGCGATGGCGAAGCACACCAGCGTTTGTATGGACCCACCATGAGGCGGGATTGCACGACAATTCCAGGAAAATGTAGACTGGAGGTCTTGCCGGTCGGAACATGCCCACATGTCTGACGCTTATTTAAAGCAATGGGGAAACAAATGACCACGATAACCTTCGTTTTACGATTTAATGTTACTTGTCAGTGCGAATGAAGATTTTCAACAAAGTTTTCTCGTCTCCATGGTAGCGCTCCATTTTTCAGGTGCTGCAAAGGCTGTTGCGTTGTAGACACAACGAGACACAACGAGGCAGACACAGCAAGACACAGCGAGACAGAAACAAGACAGACAACACCACTAAAGTTAAGGGGTTAAGGGCACCAATCTCGCCTCTGCTGTGGTCTCATTTATACGTTCGCGCAACGGCGGCGAGGCAGCGGGCCGTCATCGAGGTCGTGTTCTGCTCAAGGACACTTTGCAGCAGCCGGGGATCGAATACGCAGCCTCCCGGTGACGAGGCGGCGGCGGCCGGAGCGCCACAGAGCCGGAGCGCCACAGAGCCGGAGCGCCACAGAGCCGGAGCGCCACAGAGCCGGAGCGCCGGAGCCGTGAGAGCAATAAATAGAACAGATCAATAAGTGTGAAAGGTGACGGCATTTGAAGCCACCGTGAGGCTCGGCTAACCCAACCAGAATATCTCAACAATTACGCGATCGATTTAGAGTCTGTGGCTGAGAGTGTGTTTGTGTGAATGTGTGTGTGTGTGTGTTTGTGTGTGTGTGCACGCTTGTGTGTGTGTGAAAGATCGCGCCTACGATCAGATGATCATTCATTCGTTCATTTATGAGGGTGAGTCGTCATAACTTTGAGGATTTATGAGCAATCGTGCCGGCGGAGGCGCAGCTGAAGCTGAACGCTCGCTGCTGCTCGCTCACGCTCACATGATGAAATCCAGAAAATCGTATTTAAAAAAAAAAAATCGAATACTTTATTGATCCTAAGGGGGAAATTACTTTCAGTACAGATGTTCCATGCAAAAGTATAAGCATAAAGAGAAGTAAGAGAGGTCGTTAAATAGGAATCAACAATATAAATAGATAGATAAATAGAGATTCTACATAGTACGTAGGAAAGTATATTTGTAATCGGATAAGTCTGTTGGATGAGAGCATCCGGCAGTCAGAGGGAGGAACAGTGTGGAATATGACCCTGCATGAGAATGACATGCTTATCCCGTGGAAGATGGCGGAGGGGCGGAGTCTATCCAAGCGCGGGGGAGGTTCCAGGCAGACGGGCTGACGTCTCCTCCCTCCACATGCTCTTTTACATGGATTGTTAAACCAGTGGGGGAAAGTTAGCAAGTACAATTCAGCACTTTCAGCTTCACTTGCTGTTCCTTTGTTAACAAACTTGGGGGAACCTTCCGAGGCGTCATCGCCGCGTTTGTTCCACGCGCCGCGGCTTCAAGACTAATTACTCTCAAACTTACTGGATTTGCATTTTGCTTTGTTTAAGCAGAATCTTTGGCTTCTTCGAGGTCGTCTGGGCGTCGCGGGGCGACACCATGAGAACGGGTGGCAGATGAGAACTGTGACCCCGAGAACTGGTGACGCCCTGAGAACGGGTGGCACCTCGAGAACGGTGACACCACCTCTCGCACCACAAACAAGAACCTTTTGTTAGCTTGCGTGACGGCGATTAGTCATCCTGTCTGGCGTCCACGCTCCTCGTCGCCGCCGCGGCGGCGGCAGCTAGCTGCTCGGCGCTGATTGCCTCCTCCGCTCGCGTCAGATCAGATGAATGCCCACTAATAGGTTTTCAGTTTTATTCACTGAGCCGCCGGCGCAGAATTAGAGGGATTTTCCGGAGGTAATTAATTGAAGTGTCTTTTTAAAGGGGAAGTATCTTTTGTCTTGATTTAGTGAGTGGAGTCATTAGCCGGAGCCTCGGTGGTGGTGGTGGTGGGGGCAGGAGGGTGGGGGACCGGCCAATCACAGGCTCCCAACTGGGTTCCTGGGTGGAGGGACAGACAGGTCCCTTCAGGGACAGACAGACTGCAGATCAATACTTAGTTGATGATATTCATGTGTGTCCGTTCCAGCAGCAGACAGCCAACCACGTGACGGGCGTAGACGCATATACATGAAGTACACGAGTGCGTGTACGTTACATTATTACCTCACATATATACAATCCAGGAGTACATCACACTGCACGCTGTCGCCCATAAAGTTGGAATAGAACATCTATTTCACCGCTTCTGGTGCTTTATTCTTGACAGATAAAGTTTATATCATCTCAAAACGATGCTGTGGTCAAAGGTGACTGCTGATGTGTACAGATGGGAGAGACGGGAATAAAAAATGGAACGTGTACGGAAACGGAATCGTTCCAACTTCACGGGCGGCGGTGTGTGATAAGGCAGTTCTTTAAAAAAAATGCACATATTAAAGGGATAGTTCAGCCAAAAATAAGATTTCCTGTTGTTATCTATTCACCACCGTGCCGCTCTGTGTGTGTGTATGTGCGTGCGTGCGTGCGTGCGCACACACACATGCACACACTTGCACACACTTGGATGACACTGCAGCAGCAGTGTGGAGGCAAATTATGTATTTTTTTTTTTATCTGTTCTTTTTTCCACCTTTGAAGAAGACGTCGTCTCCATTGACTTCACTTAAATCCCATTTGGCTCAGACGCTGTTTTTTTAACCCTGAAACCTTCAAACGTGGAAGCGTTTAATCACGGGCGTCGTTTTTTGGGTGAACTGTCCCTTTAACAAACCTGCAACCCTTTTTATTGCTTAAAATGTCCAAGTAGGGCAAACTTCATAAAACACGCGAGCTTGTTGCTGGAATTCTTACTGAGCCATAAAAAGATTCACATATTCAGTCGTGGTGCTTCAGGGGAACCGAAGGTGAAACCTGCAAAACATCGAAAACAGAACCGAATAAAAAGCTTTATTGTTATTGTGGTACATCCAGAGAGAATCACAGCTGCAACTCCTGGCCAGCGCTTCAAAACACATGCTTAAGCAGGCTAAACAAGGCAGGTAAAACACACACACAGACACATTTAACAGGCGAAACACACACACACATATATCACACACACATATCTGACAGGAGAAAGAGAAATGCGCTTATTATCTATATAATTACATTTTACCTTTTAACATAACCAGATTGTATCGTTCAAACGTGCAGCAGAGACGCGACGCAAAGAGAAAACTATGAAATGAAGTATTTTGCAGTACTGCAGTGTTTCATACTTCATACTCGCCCGCTTGTATGCATCCGTTTGCATGGATGAGCAGAACTGCAGATATTATTATTATTCCCCTGCAGCACCTCCACAACCCGCTTACACTCACGGCCCACTCAATCACACTGACACCTGTCTCTCTAGACGCACACACACACACACACACACACACACAGGCACACACACAGGCACACACACGC
>CAAKHG010049186.1:0-13417 GCA_901007715.1 Dactylopterus volitans | reverse complement strand
GCCCCAAGCTTTTTTTTTTTTTTTTTTTTTTTTTTGTTGGCGTCGCTTGTGATCGTGAGTTGACAAAAGATAACATGCCATTAATGATACGAACCCAGGTTTTAATGTTATATTTCTTCAAGCATATATAAGCGCGTTGGATTCAACGATGTAGGACGTGTGTTACTTCCAATCCGAGTGTGCGATCTCTGCGTATTGCAACACAGGAGTTTCCTCATCTTATACTGAATAAAGTACTGAATAAAACAGCCAAATCAGATATGTTCTTCGATCCGCAAATATCAGAATCTCCGTATTTTCGACGGTTTGCCTTTAAAAGTTCCAAGTTGTTTTTTTTTTTTGTTTTTTTCCAACCGAGTCTGCAGGGTTACAATGACATCATCCTAAAACTGAGTTGGAGGGCGCTGCAATGTGCAATCATATCGGAGTGGGAGCCATCACGCACACCCACACACCTAATCATTATGTCATACTGCTATTTCTATGCCGTGTGTGCGTGCGTGTGCGTGTGTGTGCAGCGTGTGTGGGAAATCACGGATCCCTGCGTTGAGATTTATGCAGGCGCGAGGCGACGCACGCTGCCCCGCGCGCACATAACGCAACAACAACACACACAAAAATATCCACGCTATCAAGAAAGCGTTTATATTCTCCGACAACTACGCTGTTTTATCGCCCGTCAGGCTGAACTTAAGAGCAGACTGTGGATGCTTAGTTGAATGAACTCGGGTCTCTTTGTTGTCTGAGTGTGTTGACAATGAAGTCCTGCTTTGCTATATGAAAAAAAAAAAAAAGATCAGAGGCAATACGCAAAAAAAAAAAAAAAGGACCAAACGCAGCGCAAAATGAAACTCACTTCCGTCCTTCCTCTCGGCGCCCTCGAGAAACCGAGCAGCCTCCAGCAACACTTGCACGTTTTTCAGAAAAGTGTTGATCTGCTCCATGTGAGAGTCTTTGGAGTTGAAGACGTCATTGAAAGGACAACTAGACATGTCCAAGTCCTGCTGGTCCAAGAGAGACGCGTCGGAATCAAAGAAGAACTCCTCGCTCTTCAAACTTCTTTGCCTCTCACTTTTGGCCATTTTTTTTTTCTCTCCTCCTCTTGGTTTTGCGCGCGCGCTTGTTCGTGTGTGTGTGTTGTGTTGTGTGTGTGTGCGTGCGTGCGTGCAGGAGAGCGCAGTGAGCGGTGAGGCAGCCAGCAGCAGCAGCAGCAGCAGCAGCAGCGGACGCGGCTCTTGTCAGACGGGCTCCTCTTTCCTTTTTTTCCTTTTTTTATGAATGCGGGCTGCCTAATGTGGAGCGGTGGCCAATGTCAGTGGATGGTGGCGCATGGGAGCACCAGAGCCCGCCCCCGTCCGTGCGCGCAGCTCCGCATGGTCCCTGTGCTCGTCCAATGTGGGAAACCCATACACCGGATATACAGGTATATTTAGTCATTTTTACAGCATATGGATAAAAAAAAAAAAAAACAGAATCCCCTCTCCGCCAACCAGTCGCGTCGCAGTTAACATCCACATCCAGTTAACATCCACGTCTGTCTATAATAATATGGACTGATTCGTATTAAGCGTCAGCAAGAGTGGCAAAATGCCGTCATTGAATCATATCTGCCCGATGTCATAAGAATGTTTGTCCAAGCTTTGTGATATCGCCACGACCTTGGCCTTTGATGTCTGACCACCAAAATCCAACCGCCTCATTTTTGACCCCGCGCCGACGGTTGTGCCATAGCCGAGCACCCGAAGGGGGCCCTACGCTCATGATAATGCAGTAATTGTGACAGGTCGATATAGAACGAATTGCATCCAAACAAATACACATATTTCTATGTCAACATTGAAATGACTGGATCTAACGTATGATAACATACACGCAGTGTATTGTTTTTACCGAGTTTCAGTCGTAGCAATGGCCTCATAATGTACTGGAATAGGAAGTAGATATTCCAGTAATACGAGAAGAATAGCATAGCTGTAGAAATGGTGGTTCAAAATGATATTCGTATTGGTTTTACTTAACACTCACTTAATGTGGCCTAGCTGATGTAAATCTTAAGCACAATTGTTCTACATACTGCAGTCCCTGCAACTTATAAGAACAGTAACCCAACATTAGAGAATTATAGTGAAATAAAACTTGGTTGATGATAAAAGTGATGATAAAAGATGTGAGGGATGAGTCTCTACATGAGTTTTCACTGCAAATGCCTTCAAAGTCGTCCCGATTGACAAGCTAGTGAAATTTTTACTAAAGATTCAATTAGGTAAAATCCAAGAGCACAAGCTAGCTACTCAATACTTGCTAACAGTCTCCCTCTGTACTTGGCATTATTCATATTAGAGTGGTTGTTGTTGTAACAAAGCTGATTTATACTTCACATATGCTGAATACCCACACGTTATGACCTAAAAGTGGTTATGTTCTCATGTCGGCCCCTATGTGCTTAATTGATGGGCTCAGACCCCTATGCTGACATCCACATTTTATCAGGTGTTAATCTCGCAAAAGAGCTTGAGCTCAAGAAGAAGAAAATGCGTCCTTGTCAGAACAATGCGTGCATGTTGTGCGGGGTGGTTGTGTGAGGTAGATTTGCCAGCACCCACATCTTTTTAATCTGTCTTTAAAGCAGTATATGGGCTGCCAAATGGTGGCGGACTCCCGACAAGAAACCGCCCGGATGCTTGAAAGGGACTGGACCGCACTCTCTTTCAGTTCAATTGGACTTACACTGTACACAGCGCCAAATCACAGCAGAAGTTATATCAGGGGACTTATCATATAGAGCAGGTCTAGACATGGCTTTTAATAGTTTGCAGAGACCCAACAACCCCCTCCACCCCACCCAAGAGCACATGCTTGGCAACGGTGGCAAGGAAAAACTCCCTGTGATGGAAGCAACCTCGAGCAGAACCAGAGTCAAGGTGAGTGACCATCTGCCTCAGCCGTGTTGGGTTGAGGAACTGAGGAGGAAAAGAGAAAGAGGGGAAAGAGGACACATTTATTGCACAAACTAACAGTAACAACAGCAATAATAATAACAATTAGCACTGTGGAATGCATGACGACGTGGTGGTCGATGAGTAGATGTTTGAGATGTAGACGTCTAACTGGAGCATGAAGACCTTTAGAGAGTGATGGGAGGAGAGAGTGGAGAAGAAACACACATGCAAACTGCAATTTGCAGGTCATGAGTGCATACAGATAGTGAAAACATATGGATATGCAGTGATGAGAGGGAGGAGCTTGCTGCATGGGTGGGAAATTTCCTGGCAGCCCGGGTGTGCGGCAGCGTCACCGTGAGACGGTTCGAGACAAGCATCAGCCTCCTCAACAATGTACAACTTGACACTTTTCCTGTTCCAAACAACGGTCTCTCTTGATGTTTATAACACTATAAACACTGACTAATAACAGCTTTTAATGAGTTTGCACCAACATCGCCTGAGCAGCATACACAGCAGCCATCGGATGAGGCGTGTCGACAGTCTCTAGATAAAGCATTCTTTGAATATCCAGACAAACTGCTGATTTGATATTGGACTGTTCGGTGTCAGTCATCCCTAAGATATCATTTGAAAAGTACATTGTGCTACAAACATGTACGACAGTGACCGTCTGTTATGTTTAATGTCAGCTAGTTTCACTCGGAGCGATTTAGCAGGGTAACTTAGCCAGTCAGAGAGGGAAATGAAAGTTCACACTCACAAAGCTGATCTTTGGACCAGGAGGACTGAGATAAGAGATGAATGACCAAGATATTGACATGGAGATGACTATGGAATGAAATAAGGTACGTGTATCTTTTTTTTTTTTTTAAAAAGAAAAAAAAAGATATTGGTATCATACTGGCTGGAGACATGTCTGCAATCAAAAAGACAGTAAACACAGAGGAGGCGAGTCAGAAAAACAGTTAAAGGTTGATAGAGAAATTAAGAATAATGATAATTTGAGAGGATTTTACAGATCACTTATATTGTTGTCCACATGGCCATAAGCTTTTGCTCTAAAAATGTCATATGCACATCAGGAAAATCAACAGACCGCCAAACCTGCCTATTTCTTTTCTTCCATTATTTTCTCTCATTATTTTCAAAAGCTCCCATCCATAACAAATCCCCGTGCAACCCCTGGCCCTATCCATGAGCTGGATCAAAAGGGATGGCTTTAAGGATACCCTTAAAGGTAGAGAGGGTTGCTACTTCCTGGGCGAAAAGAGAAAGATGGCACCACGGAAGAGGAGGCTCATAGCTGAAAGGTCTGACTCCCATTCTACTTTTGGAAACTCAGCAAACCACAAATAGACGCTCAACGCCAGGAGCTCTATGACTTATATGAGAAATGATGGTGCCTGACCGTTAAGAGCTTTGTGGATTAAGCAGCATTTTGAATTATTTCATAGGTTTTATAGAAAGCCAGTGAAATGGGGCGGGGTGAGGGGGGAGCTTTTTTTAATAGCTTCTATACCTATACATGCAGCTGCATTCTAGGTCAGGTGGACTGTCTTTAGAGCCTTTTTCATGCAGCCAGACAGAAAAGAACTGCAATAATCTTGCCCAGAAGTAACAAAAGCATGGGCTTGTTTTCTGCTTCTTTCTGAGACTGGAATTTCCTGATCTTCTCAATATGATGTAGGTGCCGTTTTTGAGATTTGCTTTACTTGTAAATTAAAAGACACATCCTAATCAAAGATAGCTCCAAGGTATGTGGTGGAAGGTGGTGCTGGAGGCTGAAGTAATGCCGTCTAGTGAGGCGATCTCATTGGAGAATGTTTTTCTGGGGTGATTACGGCCAGATGATTGCTTCAATTTTGTCTCTTTTTAGTTTGACAGCAGGAAAATATTGGTCACCCAGGTCTCCGTGTCTTCTAGGTGCAGTAGTTGTTTATCTAGCTGATTGTTTTCATCTAGTTTCATTGATAAATATACTTGGGTATACTGCATAACTGCAAAACAATTAAAGTTTATGCAGTGTTCCTCATAATATTGCCTAAAAGAAGCATATAAGGTGAATAAGATTGGCCCAAGCACTGAACCTTGTGGAATTCCATGGCTAGCTTTTACATGTGTGGACGATTCATTATCATTGCGTACAGGCTGAAATTCATCTGATAGTTTAGACAAGTTTAATGCGATTCCCTGAATGCCAATCAAATGTACCATTTTCCACAACTGGATGTGGCGGTCAGCGATGTCACATGCAGCACTGCGACCCAGTAAGACAAGCATAGACAAATTCTATATGATGTAATTAGGGGCTCATTAGTTACTTTCACTAGCACAGTTTTTTCGTACGATTCATTCTCAAACCTGACGGAAAATCTTCATATAAATTTTGGCTTCACGGAAGGTTAAATGTAGGTCTATAGTTAGCCAAAACATCTGGATAGAGCAATGGCTTTTTTATGTTTAAAGGACTTTGACACGTAGCTTTTTGGTAAAGACAAGCCGATCACATCCAGAAAAGATGTGCCAATGAATGGCGGAACACCCTTAGACGTCTAGCTTAACTGTCGCATCTACTGTATAGGTCATCCTGTGGGCCTGTGTGAGAAGAATGATAAACTAAGCGGTAAGCCCTCAGCCTCTTTCTGGTCCCGCGCCGTTCTCCGCAGACATTCAGCGGAGCCGTTTCCGAACGGCCACCGAGCCCGTGTTCAACTGGAACATGTCAAGGCAAGAGGCCGCATTCAGCTCTGATACCCCCTTTCGCCACTTCAAAAGCGCCAGCAGCAACCCATGAGCGTTTGATGTAAAGTTCACAGAGAGAAACTTTCAAGTGCAACACGCTGGGGATTCTCTGAAGGTCCCCGCCTGCTCCACCCTCAGCGAGGGGTGGCTGTACAGGAAGGAAACTCATTTGAAAGCGATGCTGTTCTGGTCTGAAAGGTGCCCCTGCCAGCACAATGACAAAGTAAGTGGATTATGGGAAGCACGAAGCCACATCCTCTTTTAGGCCAACTTTCACGTCAGGTGACAAGTTGTCGTTTTGCGGGACGTCTCTGTTTGGTGGAATTCATCACCTACACTGCACACTTTTACTGCAAGATCCCACTTCCATGCACACACACGCACGCACGCACGCACACACGCACGTACGCACGCATGCACGCACACCATGTGTGCCTACTTACGCGACAAGAAATCATCAAGACTTTGTAATGTTTTTGAGTTCAGGACGGGTCAGTGTGGGTCACAAGTCAGTGAGACCAGTCAGATCTCGTGCTGCAGGGATGGGACAAAAGAATGCTGCAAAGCAGGAGGTAGTCATGTGTCCCAGTAAGCAATGGTGGTCACAGTGTGAAAGTAAAGACTTCTGAGACGCTATAGCTCAGGGGTATGGATGTCCCGGGCAGAGACACATTGTTGGTCGCCTCCCTGTATGCAGGCAGGTTAAAAAGTGCTCCTCACGCCACCGTTATGATTAAAGGCAGCCCCATGCCCTTTTAATTAAAAGGCAACACCCATCTCATAACAAGGGGACAGGCTTAGTCACAAAGCCACAGCGAGTTTCGACTTCAAGGGGAGGGACGGAACAGAGGTCATATATTTTCAGGACAAAAAGCTCATTTTTCTTAGCCAAGGGGAAAACCACAACAGCCACCAGCTCATCTATACACAAGTTAAAAGATGAAAAGTGGATAAATGGCTGAACTGTTGCTGAGGATTCGTAAAGTTGGAGTGAAATGTTCTGTCACATCCTTTGATCGTCAGCGCAAATCAGAGTTTGCTTAATCTTCACTGTTGTTTAATTGCACCATTTTGAAATTAAATGTTTGTGAATAAAATGTGCCGGTTCTAAGTTCCTTGATCAGGAGGTGATCTCTTCAAAGGAACAATCTTTAGCCCAACCAATACTGTTCATGGATATTCACATCTAAGAAGCTGGAGCTCGGAATTGTTTGGCATTTTACCAGCGCTCTACTCACTTTGGCGCACAATGAAATATGGGATTAATTTCCATAAACTTTGCATTCGTGGTCCTCACAGGAGAAACCTTTATTACATTAGTGATCTACGAACTTTCACGACACCAACCGAAGGTCAACGTCACCAGTCGCTTGGAGAAACAGCTGGGTCCAGATGGAAACATATCAGTTTCAGTCACGTAATATCAATGATGCATTAAAATTCAAATGAAGGTTAGCGGGCGTAAAGCAGACAGGGTGGAGGAAAGTCCACGCTGCACTGGTTTAGACAATGTTACGAAAGAAACGTATAAACGGACCACAACATATGTTGGAGTGATTTTTTTTTTTTAGGTGATGAGCAGAATGATTTGTCACCTGATTAGAAAGACTGACACTTTTATACCAAAAAAAAAAAAAGGCCAATTTGAAAGCATTCAGAAGTACGGTGGCGACTTTTTTGTTAATCGCCGAGTCCACAACCTCAGTGCAGAGGTGTTCCAAAGTGAGCGCAGGTTGGATGTTCTCCAAGTGAGAGGCTTTTCTTTAGTTTTCCTAACCTAGCAATAAACATTAAACACAGCAATGCGTCTCGAAGGCTTAAGTATGTAAAAAAAAAAAACTTGCGTAAAATTACCAGGTTAACCATTCTCAGAGTCCAGGTGAAGAGCCAATAAAGAGGTGGATCATCACAAAACTAGACGGCTAAGATATTGGAGCTCATTGCTATTGCATGACGGTGTAGATTATTTACGTTTGCCTGTGTAACTGTTAACCCCTATTGAAATGTAATTATGAATCGAATGGATCATGCTTCTGCGTCGAGTACTGCCCCTCGCGGTTTGGCCTTTCAAACGCCCGATACTTCAGTTTAGGATCATATACCAGCAAAACTAATGACAATCCATTAGTTATCCGTCAGCTGTCGTTCGCATTTCGTGCAAAACAACAACGTTGGCATGGTAACCGCTAACCAGAGATGGAGAACGTGGCGAACAATATTCTGTGAAAAAAGTATGAAAGTATGAAAACTTCTCCAAGCATAACTTCTTCAGTAAACAGCCTCACAGAGAGACTTTTATCGCCCTTGGCTTTATCACTCTTGGTTTTGTGTCTCAGTGATTTAAAAATGACCAATAAATATCATTAGAAGAGAGGCCATATTTTCAGAGTATATATTAACATTTTAAATCTTTTTGAAAATGATTTTTTTTTCTGGTAGAAATTGCGGAGTTTGTTTTGCTGAAACTATTTTGCATCACTCCTAAGACAATGTCATCAACGCATCCTCTGCGGATTGAGAACATAGTTCCTGCAAAAATTAAACTTTCTAAACCTCCGTAGGCAACGATCGTTGAGGGTGAAAGACGCGCTGGCACAATGAAATAGTGCAGCTATAATGGGGCTCTCTTGCCCATTATTGCTCTGTGAAAAAAAAACACACTGACATTTTCATAAATGTCACCGATTTACATCATTCTCAGAGGAACACTCCGGCAAGTGGTTTTCATAGATGATTAGGCAACAATCACCATATTCACCTCCACACTCACTGAAGAAGAGGGAGAAAAGAGGGAAACAGAGTGGGACTGCGTGGCATGAGAGAGACGGAAAGCAGGATGAAGGGGTTTAAGAAAACTCAGTGATTGTTGAGAGAATATCGTCAAAGATTTTTACACCAAACATGCACACCCGTCCTAAAGGACATCTTTGTCCTGGTAGAGGGACATCAGAGTGGCCACTGACACAGCTGACCTTTTTACAGCCATGTATTTGTGCCTGTTTAACTTTCTAAAACACCAGAAGCAGTCTTCCGCTTCCCATTCACCAGTTGGCCTTTTGACCTTGTTGACCCCTTCGCTTTATTTCGCAGGTCGATTACAGAAAAAGTTTTAACTTTAATTGCTACAAAGGGAATCAGATATAGAAAAAAGAAAAAAATGCAGATAGCAACAGCAAAACGACCAAGATCCTGAAATCATGTAAGCATTTCAAAAGATGAGGATGAAAAGACTTTATAAGTGTTAATTTCCCAAGAGGGGACTGCGAGTATTGGCCACAGGGCTCTAAATCAACCTCTTTTGTTTTGTTCTCTGTCCACTGGTTTGCTTAACAAGGCCTCTGAAAGCAGCCCTCATCCTTTATGTCCTCTCCCCATCATCCGCATGCGGTGGCGCTTCTCCATGGGAGGTCAAGCCAAAACACACAAACACAGAATACATGTCCTCCCCGCAGTCTTCCCTCCACAGGTCAATTACCGTAATTCCCGGCCGGGCTCACGTGTGAACCAGCCGCCTTCACATTTACATACGTGGATCTGCGATTCCCAGGCTGAGCCGTCCCCAGCTGCACGGCCGGTGCTGCCGCGCCGGTTTGGTCACAATTCATTTACAAAGCCCACCGTGCAAGCCGACAGCAAGCCGACACATGCTGCCGGCTCCAAACACTGTCCATCAGATAGAAAGGGACGCTTGTTCAAGGAAATTGTCTGGGTGACAAAGCATTTTTTTTTTTTTTTTTTTGTTGGTGGGAGCCTCTTCAGCTGACCTCACATTGACACCACAGGCTATGCTACTGTCAGTGTGCTTATTTTCCCAAAGGGGTTCTGAGCTGCACGGCTCTCTGCTTTGTCAGGGCTTTCGAGCCAAGATACTAATCTGTCTTCCATCAAGATTGCAGTCAGGCTTTTCTTTTGTTTGGCTCAAAACCTGCGGCCACTTGGGGAAGGTGGGGGGCTTTTTTGGGAGGGGGGGTTTCCTGGGTATTATCTCCATTCCAGGATATTCTCAGCCCTTCCTAGTGATACTGTATCAAAACAACACATTACACAGCTACACCCCGCCCTGTTCCTCGATGCCGCGCTGCAAACGCCACCGCCGCTACACCTCTCGATCTCAATTCGCGCCTCGACACTCGTCCCACTCCATATTCAGCTACACATTTTTGTTTTCTCCTTTAATTTCACAGCGGCATCCCATCGTATGAGAAAACTCCTGCATGCTCACAAACACGCTGATGAAATGACAGAGTGGGTGAAACATAAACCTGTTAGACAGCAGGCTGATGTCACCCTCCCCGAGCAATTGGCCTTTGGCTCCCAGTGACCATTGTTTGTCAGCGTTCCCATGCGCCGACATCTGTTGACAATGGCCTCGTCGGCAAAAGAGGAAAGAGAGTCCTGCAGGTACACACACGCAGAAATGGAATACACACAAACAGTGCATTCTCAAACATAACAGACAAAAAAAAAACAAAAACAACCTGAGCCCGTACATAACAGCCACAAAAACACACAAAGGGTTACACACAAACGCACGCCCACGCAAATACATATGTGGACAAATTTCTGCAAAAAATCTTGGGAGGCCAAAACAAAATCTCAGTACAACTCAAATGCAAAAACCAAGCCATCAATTGTTGATTACATAAACTAACACATACACACAGGGTTTTTTTTTTTTTTTTTAGATGTTTACACCCCCACCCTCGGGCATGGGAATGGCTGACACACGCGCTCTCAAATAAACATGCAGAGCCACACAAAATGATGCAAAAACAAATCCGACGTGTAAATGCCCGTTATGAGTTTAAGGGATCATACAAAATCATAGCACACAAATACACATGACACACATATGTTTTCTCTCCCGGTTAAAGGAGACAGTTGGTGCCGGGACATGTCAGGCAAGTCCTTTCTTTGCAGCCGGCGAGGACGCACTGTCAAGAGTATTGTTTACTTCAGGTCTGTCATTTATCTTCAGGGGTCTCAGACTGCTGCCTCTGTGTCTCCGGGACGCCACTGGAGATGAGGCGCCTCCCTCCCTGAAAAAAATTGGGAAAAAAACAAACAAAAACAGCAACAATAACAACAACCCACCCGCCGCTGCCCCATTGCTCTGATGTTGGATGCTGCCAAATTAGCCAGGAGGGCCTTGGTGGAGTGCGTCTCCTCTGCAAATTAGAGAGGAAAGAGAGCAGTAGAAGACCACAGAAAGACAGCATGTGCAGAACTGACAGAGAGAGAGAGAAAGAGAGAGAGAGAGAGAAAGAGAGAGAGAGACTACAGGTTCAAAGGACTAATGACCTGCATAGGAGGGGAGCAGTAATGTGGGTCGGGTGGAGGGAGAAATAGGATAAGCAGGAGACATGACCTCATCCCTTCTGCTTGTTGGACACGGTCATGCCAAAGAGTGTCACGACACAATTCATTTGTGCACCTTGCAAAAATACAACAAACCGGTGCCACGCGGTGAGCCTACTAGCTGTCGCTCCCTAACTAAGCGGTAAGTGGACATAGCTACTCCGCAAATTTTTTTGCCATCCACCGCCGCGTCGCGGCGGACTGCAAACCGCGCCACGCCTATTTGTGGAGCCGCTCGTTCTTCAGCTGAGCAGAGTTGAAGTGTAAAATTAGATGGGTCGATGCTGCTAACTTCTTCCATTTTGGGCCTTCCAGTTCCCCCTACGCCGTCAAGGGTTAACCATCAGTTCACCAAAGACAACATTTTGTGTACGAGGAGCTGCAGTGCTGCTGTGACCACCAGAAATCAGGTTTAACATTTTACTTATAAGAAATCATTAACAAAAAGAGGGCTTTTTAAAATTTATTTTAATCAAATTTAAGGCAGTTTTTTTCTTGAAAAGGCAATAAATAATAAAATGTGTTTGACATTATTTGTATACTCCCATGTCCTCACTGTCTGAAAAATGTCTGAATCAGAAATGTCAAATGTTGGTTTGAGTTCCGTTACCATCACGTTTGACAATGATATACTGGCAAGTCCCTGTAACCAACATGAGCCTTAATCAGTGCTAACGCACATATGTGGTTGTTGTTCTACACATTTACACACATGAACAGGGGTGCTATTTGTTTAGAACAAGATGTGGTTTGTTTTGGAGGCTATAACCACTGTTCCTACGGTGGTAAAATACCGGCCCGGCGTTATTGTGACTGTTCTCAATGCCTGTTAGTTAGCTAGCATTAGTTAAAGCGATTCTGTTAGCTTTAGCCCTGCTGGAGGTAAGTGTGGCCCTGATTTCATTGTTGTTGATTGGTCCATTATCATACACTTTAACCATTTCTAGATGTTCCGAAAATTAAAGTATAAATTGTAAGTCTCATTTTTACTAGTTAACTCAAGCTAGCCATACAGTGAGAAAAAGTAATACAGCTAATTCGTTGTGCGAGCAACGCATTAGCAATGTTGAGTTTATTATTTTTCAGCTGTGTACTTGCTGCTTAAGCTGACGCGAGTCAGTCGATGCACCTCAAACATCAATTTGAAATTATCTAACATTTCATCTCTTTCCATTGGATCTTCAAGTACTTAAAATACTGAACACAATTTGGGCTGGATCATACAGAGAATATATTTTCTAACTTGGACACAAAAAAACAAGTGGCTGAGCTCAGCGGCGCAGCAAATATCTCCAAAAAGCACAATAGCACTCATCGTTCTTGTAGCCTCGGACCTCTGGAGACACTATGGTGTGATGATTGTGCGTACACACAGACGCTGAGGAGGAGGAAGTGAGAGGAGGAACCACAGAGGAAGAAATGAACAAGAAAAAAAAAAAGGAGAAGACAGAGGAGAAGATTTGGCTGTGAGAATCCTCCCTCTGTGCTTTTCACACTGGCTTCCTGCTGTCACTGCTCCCATTTCCTGTCCTGGAGGAACTCCTCTATTCCTCTGCTCACGCATTCGGCAACTCCCCTCATTGTTTGTGTTTATTTTCTTGTCCCGGTTTGCTGGAAGCATTTTTATTTTGAGGGCTGGATTGCTTTGTGTCGTATTTATATCTTTATCTGATGTTGTTGTTGTTGTTAACACGGACGCTCCTCGGTTTCTTTGCAAGTCATTCTCAATGTAGCCCTAGTTCAGTTAGCCCGTTCCCTATTTACAATCCCTCTTGTGTCGCCTTCTGCGGGAACACATGATGGATTGGGTCAATACGCTCAATTACAGACACACACACACACATACCTCTCTACTAGGCACGACCAAACTCCTTTCTGCTTTTTGTTTTCACAGTTACTTCGTCCTTTCACCCTCCCTCACCTCCCCCAGGGTCTGTCTGCGAATCTCCTCCCGTCCCTCCCCTGCGTCCTCCCTGGTTCTCTGTCTGTTTTCTGAGGCGGGGTGAGGGGGTGTGTGCAGTCTGGCTGGGGATGCTGCCTGCCAGAGGAGTAGTATCCTTTCTTTGGGTCCTTGCTGATTTAATTATTTTCATTATTGGGATACTTCCACCATGGCAATCCCATTAGGATAAGACGGAGCCCAGCAGGAGAAGGCGCGCTGCCTGTGTGTGTATGAATGTATATGTGTGTGTGTGTGTGTGTGTGTGTGTGTGTGTGTGTGTGTGTGTGTGTGTGTGTGTGTGTGTGTGTGTGTGTGTGTGTCCGCATTGAGTGGGAGGTCTCGTCTGGGACCATAGCAAGATGGCCTGAGGCTGACCAGCCTGATGCAGGGCAAGGAGAAGAAGGGTGTGACCCTTTGTTGAGTCACAAGA
>CAAKHG010049180.1:0-10452 GCA_901007715.1 Dactylopterus volitans | reverse complement strand
GCGCGCATGCTTTGCTCTTCCCCCACGTCTTCTTGTAAGTGTGTTTTGTTTTTTGTCTCTAACTTGTGTGTGTGTGTGTGTGTGTGTGTGTGTGTGTGTGTGTGTGTGTGTGTGTGTGTGTGTGTGTGTGTGTTTGGGCGTATCAGAGTCAGAAATACTTCATTAAATCCCGGAGGACATTGTATGTTCACAGTTGCTCATGTCTGTATAAACACATGAAGGACGTAACGAGATACAGCAAAGAACATGACAAATATTCCAAAATAGAAACTCGCCCAATATGAACAGTATTAACAATATCGAAACAAGTCAATTATATAAACAAATAACAGAAACTTTATTATTTTTAAAGGAAATGTACTTCTTGGAACAGAGCAGCACGCAACTTTATATAGACACGAGTACAGTTAGAGGATGCGCTAACAATGCAGCGTGCAAAATACTGCTCTGTGTATTTCCTGCATGTGTATTTGTATGGAGGCGTGCGTGCACTGTGTGTGTGTGTGTGTGCATGTGTGCATGTGTGTGTGTGAGCAGTCATGAGTTGAAAGTTGTGCACATGACAAGCAGGGAGGCATGTTGGGATGTGTGTGATCAAGATGGGTGAAAGCGATGCTTCCTCCTACTCCTTTTCACATCCTAATAGCAGTGTTTGCGTTTTTGACATAAACTACTGACCACGAATAAATTAATGAATAAATCCTCAGGTTATAACGACCTTCACCTTTGCCCTCGGCCTCATTCGCCCCCCAGACCTCTGCGCCTCTCCCCGCCCCTCCTCTTCTGTCTTCGACGTCTTTCTGGAGAGGGATAAAAAGAAAACACAAGATTTGAAATTGACGACTGGGGAAAAAAAAAATATTCCTACGTGGCAGAGACGCGGGCTCACGCCTACTGTTGCAGTTAAAGCTACGGCGCCGCGGCGGAGCGGACGCGAGATCATGCTTTTGTCTGGTTAGTATTTCATCCGTTCCTTCACAGAAAACAAAGTTACCTGCCCCTCAAGAACTTTGCCTTGCACCTGCGGAATCAGAGCGAAACGGGATTACGGAAAAAAATCCAGGGGCGAGCTCAGGGTGGAATGCCGCCTGCGAGCAGTTGGGGAGGCGCAAACTTTCGGGCTTGCCTTTCCAGCTCGGCGGTCAGCTCCTCCTCGAACTTGCTGGCCAGCCGGGCGGCGGTGTTCTCCTTCCACTTTGCCATGCTCCTCTGGATCTGCCGCAGCTCCGCGTCTTTGGCCCTCAGCTGCCTGCGGAGCGACGCCTCGGCGCCGCCGCCACTGCTCAGGCTGCTCAGCTCCTCGACGTGCTCCTGCGCAAAAGGAGGAGTTTTGGAATGGCGGGTGTCGCGGCTCGGGCTCCCAGAGAGGCGCGCTTCGGCTCGCACCTGAATGAGACGTTCCTTCACGGAGTCCAGGGCCTGCTCGCGCTCCATCCTCAGCTGCTGCCTCTGAAGGCTCAGCTCCTGCTTCTGGAGAGAAAGAAACGGGACGTTTCACAGGTGGAGCCGAGCGTCCGCATGCGCGGCGCATGCGCGGCGCGCCGCTTCACACCTTGTCTTCGCTCAGCCGCTCGGCTGCTTGCCGCTGAGACTCGAGCTCCCGATGCAGCTGGACCATCGAGAGCTTCAGCCGGCCCCGGAGCTCCCTCAGGTTTTCGAGAGCTTCCTCCATGGTGCGACTGCAGAATGAAAAGGCAAACGCGCGCCAGTCTTGAGTTTGGCTAAATTCCCAGGGGAATTTTCAAAGTCGGAAACCTTGCATGGGAATTGACGGGAACATATGGGAATTCACAGGAATTAATGGCAGTACGAGGGAATAAGGTTGGCCCTCAATAGGGAACCTAAATATAGATTTGGGGGAAATATATTGTAGCATAATCTTGGTTAAAACAACCACATTTAATGCAAATACACAAATATCTACATGCTATTTGTCAATCACATGCACACGTCCCACTGCTTATTGTGAGGCCACGCCCCCACACGCACTGTGCATCCCTCCGTCACATGCGCACATGCGCACGTGTGCAGATGACTTCTAGAACTTTGTAGTGTCGAGGCCTCACTTTTCAGCCACAGAGGACATAAAGTCAACTAAGCTTTGATAATATTATGGGGTAGATATAGGTCTGCCGTATTCATGTTTAACTTGCAAATGTTAAGCGAAAGGGTTTGGTTTGATTGGACGGGGGAGGGGCGGGTGAGTACTATGTCACTCAACATTCATGTTATTGTTGCTCAATGAAAGAACTGAACTGTTCAATACAAAAAAAATGACTTGAAATGTGATATATATTTTTTTATATTGTACTATTTTGCATGGATGTCTGCTTATGACAAAACATAAATATCCATGTTTGGGTGTGATGCAGTTGGTTTAAATTACCCCCGATTTCCAGTAAATTCTGAATAATTATTTCCCATGGCAAGTTTAATATTATTCCTACAATTTCCCAGTTTAACTTCCAATGGAGGGTTCCAGAAATTTACTGAAGAGTCTGCCAGTTTGCTTGAATTACCCAAATTTTCCAGTTAATTCCCATAAAATCCCAATAATTCCCATGGGAAGTTTCCAAAATGGAACATTTCCACAATTTACCAGCTTCACTTCTCGTGGAAAGCTCCTGGAGAGTTTGCCAGTTTGGTTGAGTTACTCAAATTTTCCAGCTAATCCCCCCCAAAATCCCCACGCAATTTCAGTTGGGCATATATTTCCAAAATTTCCCGGCTTAACTTCCCATGGGAAGTTGCTGGAAATTTACCAGATATTTGAGTGACGAATTCCCTCCTGTGTGAAGCGGACAGACAGTGTGTGTGTGTGTGTGAGAGGGAGCGCTCACCTCGGAGGGAGCTGCTCGGCACGCTGCTCGGCGCCGCTCTGCTGCACCAGGAGCTGCAGCTGCTCGCACTCCTCCCCGAGCTGGCGGGCCCAGCGCCGCGGCCGCTGCTCCCGCTCGGCCGCCGCGTCGTCACGGCGACGCCCGCTCTCCCCCAGCGCCACCCGCAGCCCGTCGGCCTCCTCCTCCGCGGGCTGCGCGGGCTGCCCGGCCCGGCGCTCCTCCCGCAGCGCCTGGCAGATCACAGACAGCAGGGACTCCAGCTCCTGCACTCTCTTGACACGGGAGAAAACCAAATCAGACGCCAGGGCGCCGCCGTTGCGCCCGCGGCGAGCCGAGCCGAGCGCCGTCTTACCCTCTGCAGCTCCGCCGCCTGGCGCTGAAGCGCCGCCGCTCCGGTCCTCTCCCGCTGCAGCTCGCCCCTGGCGTCCTCCAGGCTCCTCGCCCTCTGCTCCTCCAGCAGGCCACGGTGCAGCTGCGCGGCTTCCTCCTTCTCTGCCTCCCACTTCCTCCTCTCCTCCTCCACGGCCTGGCGCACCTGGGTGAGAGATCCGAGCGTCCGGGTCACGCGGTCGGGAGGAGGTTCCGCCGGGTCTGGAATGTTTTGCCCCCCCCCCGCTACCTTGCCCAGAGCTTCCTCCCGCAGCTCCTGCTCGCGCTTCCTGGCCTCCTCCGCCCGCTGCTCCAGCGTCGCCCGCAGCGTCTTTGCTTCTTCCTTAAACTTCCAGTCGCAGAACATCACACGCCGACGTGAACCACAGCAGAGATGCAGATATACTCCTGTTTTCTCTCCTGCACGTTTTTAGTAACCTAAAGGTGCATGAGCCGTGACGACGGCTGCACCATTATCCCAGATTTTGGGCACGTTTCTCACCTTTTGGATTTGCTGCTCGTAAGTCAAAACCAAATCTTTCCTCTGCTGCTCCAGCGCTGCCTCCTGAAGTACAAAAAAAAAAATCTTATTAGCTCTGCCAAGGGAGTTTTTTTTTTTTTTTTGTGGCACATAAGAAATCAAATTCATAATACAAAAAAAATGTACATAATACGTGTAAAAGAAAAATTGAGACTGGGAAATTAACTCAAAAAAAAAAATGTGCAGAAGGAGCCAAAAACAATCCGTGACGGTTTATTGTTTGGCTCTATTAATGCGAGACATAAAACCAAAACTAAACATAAAACAAACCATAACTGAGGTGTCACAAGTGTCCGAGAATGTGTTTACAAGCGCCTGGAGTGTATCATAAAATGAGAAACGCATTTGACGAGTTCATACATGGATCATTTACATAAATGAGAAATAAAAAAAATAAAAAAAGGTCCCGAAAGTGATCCCTGCGGCACACAGCAACAAATCGACCTGCAGTTTGTTTGAATGTTTCGGCTGGTTTATCAGCAATACTGTCCAAAAAAAAAGTTTTACCTCGCTGGGTAAAAGCATCACAGACGAAGCCAGTAGATTCTGGGCCACTTATGTTTAACATAGCAACAGCGGAAGTCTGGAGGCTTTAGGGATCACCCTCCTAGTTTCCATATACTGGACTAGCAAAGCTACAATTTGCGTGATCATGAAACCTCCCGACTCACCGTCACGGTCCGGGCCTGCCCCTCGGCTTCTTCCAGCGCGTGGCAGTGCCGGGCTTTCAGCTCCTGCAGCTGCCCCCTCAGCTCGTCTGTCTCCGCCCGGACGGCCCCCCGCTGCTCCTGCAGCTCCAGCAGCTGCAGCTCCCTCTGGGCCAGCATCTTCTCCAGCGTGTCCACCCTGACCCTGCACTCCCCGGCCTCCGCCTGCAGCCCGCGAGCTCGACTCTCCAGAGCCTGCGAGAGAGAGGGGGGGGGGGGGGGGGGGGACAAGCGCGGGCACTTGGCACCTAAATCCAGACTGACACTGAGCCGCTTGCTCGACAGATGGGATTGAGAAGGGACAGAAAAAATAAAATAAATAATAAATTCTACAAAGAGTCTGAGCGGCACCTCTGCCTGCGCCTTCTTCTGCCTCTGCTGCTCCTCCAGACAAGAGCACCTGCTCCTCAGCGAGCTCTCGGCCTCGGTGACCCGCTGGAGCTCCTCGCAGGTCTCCTCCAGCTTCTGCAAACACATTTAAAACGCAAAAGGTTATTCTTTATCGCGTGAACACGGTTCTCTCTCGCGGCTCCACCCATGAGGCCTTGCTGATACTGTACTTCTTGCAGGGACTCGAGCTTCTCGCGGGAGCGTCGCTGCTCCGCGAAGAGCTCGGCTTTGGCGGCGTCCAGCTGCCTCTCCATCTCCTGCATCTCCACTGCAGACACCACAACGCCGCTCCGCTGGCAAAAGACACTGGAGTGAGGGAACGGCTCACATATGAAAACATGACTCGGGGGTTTTGTTTTGTTTTTACCCTCTCCGAGCCGGATTCGCCCTTCAGGGCCGCCCTCCGGCCGCTCCGATCCGCCAGCTCCTCCTCCACGTCTCTGAGCTCGCGGCGGCAGGAGTCGCGCCGCCTCTGCAGCCTCTGCAGCTGGCGGCTGCAACGGGAACGCACGTGCGTCACAGGCGGCGCACGGCGACGACGCGGACGGCGAGTCGCCAGCGTCATGTACCTCAGTGAGTCCCGCTCCGCCTCGCCCTCGCTCAGAGCGGATTCCAGGCTCCTCTTCTCCCTCTCCATGTGCGCCGCCTCCGCCGTCAGCCGCTCCAGGTCCTGCAAGGCATGCTGGGAGAAAAATCAGCCGTAAATTGCACAAGTAATTCTCTTAACATCTTTTTTCTTTTCTTTTCTTTTTTTTTTTTTTTAGAAAAATCAGCTTCACTCTACTTTTCTTCTTAGCTGGAGTTCCGAGAGGGCGAGTTCAACCTCTGCTAAATGAGTCCTCTTCATCCGGAGTGTCTCCTCCTCTACCTCACACCTCTAAAGCCACACAAACGACAGTGCCCATGTGCGAATTTAAACTCTGGTTTTTCTGTATGAATCTGAATAATATCCTAAAATAAGTTGGATGGCTGACTTGTCGGAGGGCAGAGAGCCGCTCTTTCATCAGCTGCATCTTCTCAGACAGCTGCTGAGGCCGGAGCCTCCTGCTGCCGCCGCCGCCGCCGACTTCCTCATCCGTGCCCCCGTCATCGTCCCCCAAAGAGCAAAGACGTCTGGGGCGCATACGGACGAAGCACAAGAAAAAAAATAAAATATGAGGGACGCATTCAACGAAGCGTTAAAATCAAATGTTCGGGCCTTTCCGGCACCTGCAGGTTTGCCCTCGGCGGCGCCGAGCTTCACCGGCAGAGGCTCCTCCGGCCGACGCGCTTCCGTGAGTGGATCTCCGAACTTTGGGCACAAATTGAAGGTTAAAGGCCAACATTAAGTCGGCCTGGTCAGTGAGGAGTGCAAGTGAATGGAACTCAGTTCCCGAGGAGATGAAACTGCTGACAACATACAAGGCCTTCAAAAACAAACAAAACAATTGAAACACCTGCAGCTGCCAACACTAAAAGATAAGCCCGTTGTGTTGTTTTGATGTTATGATAAATGTTATGATGTTTTTCTTAATTGTGAGTGTTTGCATATGTATTTTGTGTTACATTGTACATGTATTGTGTGCTTTTTAAAATTGTAATTTTACTGCCTTTTTCACATCATGGCCAGGGGACTACAGGTGAAAACTAGCCTTCTGGCTCATTCTGGTTTTTTTTAACCATGTGTAATCATGTGCTTTATGAAATTGCACTTTGTTGTCCATCTTGCGCACCCTATGTTACATGCAACCTTTTGACCTCCGTATGAAGGAACCGTCGCTAAATATATCTTTTCTTCGTATGAACCCTGTTTGAGGTTCGTAGTACCCAGAGTACCCGAACTTCTGCCTGGCAACAGCCTAACATGACGCGACTGGTTGCTGTCCTATGAATTCTAAGATTTTTTTTTTTTTTTTGCGGCGCAGGCCTCAGAGGAACGCGTGGTCAGATCTCGCTTTTACCTGCTGTCGACTGGGGGTCGCTCTCTTCCTGCGTGGGCGTGTCCCTCGTCGCCGGCGGCGTCAATGAGAGCGCGCCATCCTGGGGGCGGGTGGAGGTGGGCGGGGCGTCATGCGGCTTCTTAGATAACAACTTGCCACTCTATTTGTGTGAGATTCGCTATTTATATTTGCGCTTTTAAGCCGACTCTGGGACCTACCTGAGCGTCCGCGCAGGTGTCGCCGGACTTGCTCCGTGCAGACCGAGTCCAGGTCGCCGTCCAGGGACACGCTGTCAAAGCTCCACACCGGGACCCCTGCAGAGGAAGCACGCCGCCTGCAGGCACTGTTTTCACCGAGTGGATTTTGCCGCGCGGGTTAGCGGAGCCGTGCGTGTTTCGCTACCTGCCTAGCGAGCGACCGGGCATGGAGGGCAGACATGCCCCGCTGGCCTGGCAGAGGTCACGGGGGTCGCTCCGAGTCGAGGGCGCTCATCTCCTCGGGGTGAGCGCCAGGTCGAGACCGCGCTCTTTGATTTATGGAGACCCAACAGCTACCCCATGACCACTTAGCCACGGCGGCTAGGAAAAAAAACTCCCCTTTAACGGGCAGAAACCTTGAGCAGAGCCTGGCTGCAGGTGGGCGGAGCCATCTGCCTTGACCGGTTGGGTTGACACAAAGCGAGATAGAGCGAGAGACGGAGAGAAAGGACATCAACTACAGTAATGTAATGACAATGACAGCGGTGGAGGCCATGAAGGTCTCCGTCCCTGCAAGACGCCGGAAAAAAAAACTCCAGCGAAGAAGGTAAGTTAGTAACATGCTTGAATGGACGGAGACGAAGAGGATGGGACAGGAAAGAGAGGATAAAAGAGGAGGCCCAGTGCATCATGGTCCCCTGGCAGCCGCGACCTATAGCAGCCTGACTAGGGGCGGGTGCAAGGCGAGCCTGAGCCTTGCCGAAAAGGAAAGTTTAAAGCCGACTTCTAAACGCAGAGACGGTGTGTTAACGAGCTGCGTTAGTTAAGTCTGATGTCCGTTGCGATGACGTATTTTTTTTTAATGCAAATTAGCAGATTTAAGAAGACGGCCTTCCCCTCCGCTCCCTCTCCTTCAGCATGCGGGAGTTTTGCGCTTGTTTTGAATTCTTCTTTCCTTTTGTCAACGAACGACATTAAATAAGACTGAACTGGATGTGCTTTGGGCGAAATGTGCAGGAGGAAGTAAAAGGTTGCAACGTTAACGCTCAGGGGCCAATCAGCATCCGCGGCAAATCACACGGAAACCCGGCGACTCGTCGCCCATCACAACCTCGCAGGAAGAAGTGACGGTCATGAGGACGTTGGCCGCCGCGATCTACGCGGTGGTATCGGAAGAGAGCCGAGGGGGCTCATCGGAATCTCTAAGAGTAACGAGAACAATACTCCGGGAATCGTGAATTTCACAGCCGGGGCAGGACACGGAGCGCCGGACGCAGACAGACGGGAGACTTAAGACGGATTTGATTCGTCCTCCTCGTGGGCTGAAACTGGCGGCAGCTGTGAGCGATAAGAACCGGGAGTCTGATGTCGTGGTCGTCGCCTGAGGAGTAAAGTTTGTGCTCACCGCCAGCGCCGCCGCCGCCGCCGCCGCCGCCGCCGCCGCCGCCGCCGCCTTCATCCGGACTCGCTGCTCCTCCCACCTCGCCCCCGTTCGCCGCCGCCCTTCCGAGGTCAACGCCGACGACTCCCCGCCTCCTCTGCCCGTCCTGGCGAGCGCCGTCCTTGTCCCCTTCGCCCGGCCCTCGCATGCCTTCCTCCGGCGGCTCCACCACCATCTGCTCTCTGAAGCATCTCACAAAGTCCTCCGTGCAGACGCTGTCCGAGGGGCCGCCGCCGCCGCCTGCCGCCGCCGCCGCTGCCGCCGCCGCCGCTGCCGCCCCGCAGGCGTCTCCCAGCAGCCTCTCCAGCCTCCAGGTCACCTGTTCCCTGCGCGACTCCATCTCCACCCTCTGGCCCGCCACCGCGTCCGGCCGCCATTTGGCCTCCACGCAGGTGAGGGAATCCGGGACAGAGGCGGCGCTCCTCTCTGGAGGCGGAGCAGGCGTGAACGGGCGTGACCAATGGCTCTGGAGGTCAGAGTTTGTTTCGTGACCATGTGGGAGATGTTACCTGATGTCTGATCCGGCGCCGGAGTGCTGGTTTGACACATGCTTCCGAGGCCCGTGTCTCTGCTGAGGGACCAACTCCACCTCAACGCTGCAGGGGAAGAAAAACCCAAAAAAAACCACTGATTATCACCTGCAAAATAATACCAAAAATTAGCATAAAGGTGGCTTATTTTTTTTCTTCTAATTACCCGAATCCCCGCCACCGTCTTCTGCGGAAGCTGCCTGGCGTTTATGAGGCCGCACCTGAGCACATTAGTCCAGTTTAAAAAAAAAACAGTGTTCTGGATTCCCGTCAACATAATTCGGGGTAAGCAGGAGACCTCGCAGACCTGCAGCCGGCCGAGATGAGCGTCGATGGCGTCCAGCAGCAGGTCGCAGTGGTCCGGTCTGAGCGCTGTCGGGGCGGCGTGAGGGCGCCCGCCCGCGTCCTCGCCGCGCCTCCCGGCTCCGTCGCGGCCTCCGTCATCCATGTCCTGCGAGCAGAGACAGCAGACGCGACATCAGCAGGAGCGGGGGCTGGGAAGGGGGTGGGGGAGTTAAGTTGCTCAGTTGCCCGGGAAACCAAGACAGTTTGGCTTGTTAGAAGGATAAACTGGCTTCTTTTCAGTGAAGAAACTATAAATTCCAGTGTCTCTCAATAAACTACCCACAAACCCCCCTCACACACACACACACACACACACAAATGATTTACAACCACAAGACGTGGACAAACGACTCCACTGTAGCTCTGTAATACGGCGCGTTCATTTCCCAGCATGACTGAGAGGTCTGGGGGCTCTGGGAGGAAAAAGAATATTTCAGTCATCTAAGCCTTCGCTGTCTGTGTATGAGATTCACAGCTCAGTAGTGACTCACAACAGCCAGAAGATTATGACCACTGCATGTTGACCAGTGACTATAATGCAACTTCCCTGCAATCAGTTCTCCCCTAAGAGGGAGGTGTCCCTAATATTCTGGTCTTCCCTCTCACACGCATTGCTCTGTATAACACAAATGACAGTCGCAGCAACAGTCACTGAAAATTCCACATAAAACTCCTCCTGAGGGGAGGATTTTGATTGCAGGGCTGCTGCATGAAAGGGTCATAATCTCCTGGCTGATCGGTGGAAGCTGTCGACCGAGAGCTGCGCAGAAGTTTGAAAAAGAAGAAAAAAAAACTTACTTTTTTTTTTTTTACGCAGAGTTAAACTCGATGCTGCGGAATCCGAGTCTCCGGCGTTGGCGCGGCTGTGTGTGGGCAGCCGCCGGGGCCGCGAGGCGTGATTGACAGGAGCGTCCGTGGCGTTGCCGTGGAAACCGCCAAACAGCCAGAGCAGGAGAGGGTTGTTGTTGGGGTTTTTTTTTGCAGCAGCAGCGGCGCGCAAAGTGTCAAGTATCAGCGCCAAAAGCGAGTTCGCCAGAAGTTTCTGGATCCATCTCCACTCAGTAGAAACAATGACAGAAACCTGAAATTCTAAAAAAAAAATAAAAAAAATAAAAAATAATCAGTTGCCCATAAAGCTGGAATAATTTTGTTCTCAGACACATTCCTCTTTTT
>CAAKHG010049173.1:0-12623 GCA_901007715.1 Dactylopterus volitans | reverse complement strand
TAAATAGCTGGTTTTTTGCAATTTCATTTAAAGCCAATATTTATCATCAGTCATTTTCCTGTCGCCCACTGGCTACTCATCTGTGATGTAGCGGGTACATCTCCCACCATACCTCACTGGACTCAATATTTTGTACGTTTTTTTTTTTCTATCCCAGAATGCAACTATTGGTTGTGTTTCGGTTTATAACATAGCTGTAATTTCTCTGACTAGCAGATGGCTGAGTGGTAAAAATGGACTAAATGGGTGGTGATCAATGACAGCAAGTCGCAGTCGGCAAGGACATGTGTGCCAGCTTTTGACTGGTGGGTAGGGCGCCCTCCACTGGAGATCATTTGCCACTACAACAAATTCATGGGCCATTTAAGCGTACCGTTGCAAACGCAGTGCAGTAGAAGTACCTGATTTCGGCGCGTGCGGAGACGATATCAAATATCGGCCGCCAGATAAATCAGTCGGCCTCGGTTTGTCTGCTCAGTTATGTACCCACCTGTTGCCGGGTAACCTGGTGAATTTGAGGTTTTCATTTGATCATTTTCACAACTTTTCAGGTCTTTTTGTTGATCCTGTCTCGGCTTTAATGGAAAATGGGCATGTAATTAAAAAAAAAAAAAAAGAATTATCCCTCAGGTTCAACTTTTGATATCAGTCAGATTATCAGATCATTGATCCACAAGGGGAATTTACTTTAAGTAAATACAAGGGTGCTGGCATAAAGATAAATGAGAGAGGTACTTCAAATAAAAAAAGGTCATAAATGGGAATCAACTATAAATGGACAGATGAATAGACTTGCATATATACACACACGTCTTTTCGGTGTTTAAATTTAATATGGCATTTCAATGTTAAGCGGGTCATCCTTTAAAAGAAAAAAGGCTGTTAACATTTCTGTGGCTGCTCATGAAAGAAAAATACATTTAAATATTGTATATATAAAATATGTATATTTAAATACTAAATGTATTTTAAATTTTATACATATATTAAATGTATTATTTAAATTGCATTCATTCCAAAAATTCCCACTTGCAAACACTAGGCGGCGCCAACTGTCTCAGCGTCAGCCTGAGACCCCGGGAGCTGCTCAGATTTCCTCGCTGCTGAGGATTTTCACATGAGTAAAAAAAAAATTGTTTTACGATCGACTTATAAATGGGGTGACCAAAATATTAGGGACACCTCACAGTAGAACGGTACAGTCCAACAGCGTCGCAAATCACTGTCCCTCCATGCGAGGGTCAAAAGGGTCTTTAGAAACTGCTGATGTAACTAATTTCGGTGTGCGGTTGGCGGTGCGTTCACTGACCTCCGGGACTGACCGAGCAGTCAGAGTGGACAGGTCCCCCGCACCCGCATTCATGGGTTACTTTTAATCCCAATCCCATATAATCTAAAGGGAGTCCAACACATTTTCTCCCTGATCTTAAATTTAGCTTCCGCAAACCTCGCCTGACCTTTAGTATAAGTCATGATCTTTCTCTGGAATCACTTTTGATTGTTCCGATTATTAACTGCTTTTTTTTGACGGGCGCTTTACAGTGCAAATAGCTAACAAAATGCTAATCTGGTTTTATCTAATTTTATTTAATTTTACCTTTTTTTCGTTTTCCTTACACAAGCCCTCTCTCTAAATCTGAAATGAAGGACACAGGATGGAAGCCACGCAGGTTTATTTCGGCAGCAACGAGGCCGGGTCGGGTCTCGTCGACCCCTGGCGTCTGGCTCTGCTGGACGAGTCTGCGAGGGTCCAGAGTCCAGAAGCCGCATCAGTCCGGGTCCAGGTGCCGGAGCTGCTGCCCCTCTGAGCGCCCGCTTTCCTGAGTGACATGAATGGCTTTGTAAGTTGTTGGGTTTTTTTTGAGGCCTTCTAATATTTGAATACGCAGATGAACGCAAACTGATGCTTTGATTGAACGTTGGGTTTTTAAGTCCTTTTTTTTTTTTTTACAGGATTTTCCGCTCTCCCGAGCTTCCGAACACACCGGCCAGTTCTGAGCTACCAAACCTGCGCGGGACCGTCTCGCCGGGCGCGAGCGGCGCTCTGGAGACCTCCTGTTTGGCGGCGGGTGGAGGCACCAGGCCGAGGTCGCCGGGCCGGAGGCGGGCCAGCGGGAACTGGGCGCCCGGAGCTGGATCCAGGCTTCCGGCTCTGTTCAGACCCGAGAAACGGGAAACCGGTAAGGAAGCCGGAGCAGTTTTATGGAATGTTGAGCGTGTCAACTGTCATGGAAGCTAAAAATATGTCGCACAAAAAAGCTGTGTGTGTGTGTGTGGAGGGAGATTCTACTTGGCTGCTGCAGGGTCACGAGTGGGGGCGTCGCTCTCGGCGGTGGGGGCGGAGTCACCCCCCAGCGGGTTGGGCTCATCCGGAACCGTCTGCAGCCTCGCCATCGCCCGCTTTGGCCGGAGGTCAGAGGTCACCCCCGAGCGCGGCCGCGTAGCCGCTTCCTGCGGAGGACAGAGCCGACATCCGGGCTGCTTTTTTTCCCCTGCACGGTCACGGTAACCACGGCGATAAACCGTGAGTGTGTGTGTGTGTGTGTGTGTGTGGGGTTGAGTGTGGCGTTCAGGTTCAGTGTGGCGTTATTTCACCCTCGCGGCTCGTCCCGCAGCTTCATCCACGCCGCTCCTCCTCCCGCTCCTCCTCCTCCTCGCCTCCTGCTGTTGCTCCGCCCCCGGCCGAGCGGCCTCGGCGCCGGCCCGGTCCAGTCTGAACACACGAGCAGCGGCGCCGTTACAAACGCCAAAAGCGCCGCCATGTTTCCGACGGCAGATCTGCTGCGGGGCCTGAAGGCTCTTTAAGTACTTTCATAAAAACCATTAAAACTATCACAGAATTTGGGGCGACAAGCAAGTTCACATGATGCGGTTTTTGTTTTGACAATTAGAAGCTGTAGGTGATTTTTTTTTTCCAACATGCTAATTACCAGGCTGGAAGCTCTGTGTTCTTGTTTCAAAACTCATTAAAAAAAAAAAAAGATCAACCATTATTTTCAAACCTGTTTTTTACCCCTCGAGCAAACAACTACATGAACTTGTAACTTGAGTTTAGCAGTGAGGCCTTTAATCCAAACTGAAAAAAATGGCGCCCTCTGTTGGAGCCAACTTGTATAGCGGCACAGACTCCTTGTCATCGTCAACTTTTTTAATTATTAATATATTGTAACTTTTTATTGTTTTTTGGGGGGGCAGGAGAGTTGTCCTCTGACCCGCATAGTGATGATCCGCCGGCCGGTTCTGGCCCTCGGGCCATATTTTGCCCGTTTGTCTTTTTCAATTTTAAAAATTCAAATTTTTTTTTCTTACTCAAATATTTACTATCAAGTCATGTTTTTAACGACTGGTTAAATAATATTGATTTTTTTCTAATTTTATTGATATGTTTTTCAGTTTATCGCTACTAAATATATCTACATGAAATAATAATAAAATTTTAAAAAGGATAGAAATGCGTCTAGCGAGCTGAGACATTCTCACCAATTTAAAAGTAAATAAATAAATAGATACATTTAAAAAAAAAAAAAAGGTGTCGTGTTCAACCAATCAGCTTTGACCTGAGCGCCTCCAGCTCGGCCAGGACTCGGCTGTGATTGGCCCGCAGCTGCTCCGCCTCCTGCCTGCACTCCTGCAGCTCCGCCTCCAGCCTCTGACACTTGGCCGCCAGCTGCTCCGCCCCCTTGGGCCGGCCAGGAAGTGAAGGCGGTAAAAGTGAGGAAGAAGAGACGTGATTATTATTTTCCGGGGTCTTTGATGGGTCCCCCCCTTCTCCTCCTCCTCCTCCCACCTTCTTCCGGACGCAGCTCTCGCGGGAGACGCCGCCGAGCGTCTCCTCCAGGACGTCCCGGTCCACCTTCAGCCTCCTGTTGGCGTCCCGCAGGGCGGCGTTCTCCCCCATGAGGAGGCGGGTCTGCCGAGACAGCTCGGCCAGGCGCAGCTGCAGGCCCGCGTTCTCCTCGGCGGCCGACCTGGTGGCCTCGGGAAGCTCCCGGCTCACCAGGCGCCGCACCTCCGCCGCCACGGCCGCCCTGGCGCTCTCCGCCTCCTCCTCCAACCTGGGGCAATTTGAGTGTTTCTCACAAATGGCTCCTCCCACTTTTTCCTCCCAGCGACTCCCGAGCCTTCCTCCTCACCTCCTCTTCTCCAGCAGCGCCTTCATCTCCAGGCCGTGGACGGCGGCCTGGTGCTCCCGCGCCTGGCCGGCCAGCTGCTCCCCCAGAGACGCCACGGTGGACACCAGCTGGTCCCTCTGCTGCTGGAACTGCTCCAGACCGGCCAGCTGGGCCTCTGGGAGGAGGAGATCGGGAGAACCCGGATCACATGTGGGCAGAATCATACGGGCCGGGGGGGGCCGCGGTGGCCCTGCGGAGACTCTCCAAAATACAATAAATAGCGGTCTGTGCCGCCATGTTGGTGGGCTCCAGCAGGGGGCGCCGTCTGCGTGGCTCGCCTCACGCTACCGGTTTGGCATATTTTTCCTTCACGGGGTTAAAAGCAGTTGCGAAAACGTGCCGGTTGCATTTAAGATGACTTTTTTTTAGTCCTTAACCTTAATGATTTGAAGATTTTTTTTTTAAAAAAAAAGTACGTGTGTTTCCTGAAATCTAAACGTGAAATATGATTATGACGGGAACAAAAGATTTTCCATCTCTGCTTGTCCCACAGCAACAGTTTAATAGTTTAGTTTAGTACACAATGTTTTATGTTAGTAATTTGTTTGATTAAGTTTCGATTTTGTTAATTAAACATATTTAATATTCAGTTTTATTACATTATACTTGAATTTAAAGTTCCGGGAAAAAGGGGCAGAATCCAAATTCTTCAAAATTTTTGAACATTTTAAAAATGTTACGCTATACTTGCTCTCACCGTTAACTGGTTACATTCGTCATGCCGTCACTAAGTTGCTAACTCAGCTACTTTTGGGAGAAGTAACTGGTAACTATAACTGATTACTTAAAAAAAAAAAAAAAAAAAAAGTGGTGTTTTGCGTTTTAAAAAAATTTAATTGTTGACGCATCATGAGAAGACTGTAGCCCACCTCCTGGTCCAGACGGAAGGGGGCGTACACGCTTCTCAGAAAACCATCAAATTTTTTACACTTGTCGAACGTAAAATTTTGTATCTTCTCAGTTAGATTCGCCGTTTTTGTACATTTCTGGCTCAATCTACTATTTTGCAAAGCGTCCGAGACTTTTCTGGGAAACGGGGTCGCGAATTCGAGGCTCTTTGCGACCAAAATTTGCTCTAAAATTTTACTCAAATTTGATGCGGAAGGCGCAAATTCACGGTGGTGCCGTTTGGCTTTTACCGGTCGGCCATTTTCCGCGGCCGCCTGAGCGCCCAAACGGAAGCCTCCCAAGCCCGCTCACCCAGCGCGGCGTTCCGGCGCTCCAGCTGCTCGTTGCGCTCCTGAAGCTCCTCCCTCTGCCGGGCGTGCAGCAGCTGCAGGGCGCCGCGCTCCTCGCCGGCCGCCTCCAGGCGCTCCGCCAGCCGCTCGGCGGCGTCCTCGCTCTGCAGCAGGGCGCCGCGCAGGTACTCCACCGCGTCCTTCTTCTCGCTCTCCAGAGTCCCGCAGAGCGACTCCAGGTCCCTCGCCCGCCGCCTCAGCTCGTCGCATCCCTGCTGGTGTCTGAAAACGGCGAGCGGAGAAAGGTCACACGGCGGCCCCCCCCCAGGACGGCCCCGGACGCGGCGTCCATGTTTGTGCACACGTGAGCCCGCGAGAGCCGACATGCTGGAATAAGATCCACAGTCGACACGGAAGATTCAAAAGTTCTGGACAGTTTTAGGTGAACGAGAAGACTCGTTTCCTCTGAAATTCTCAATTTGGCACCAAACTTGTATATGCTGTACTTACTATATGCAAAGTACCTAAAAATCGAGTTTTTTGGCATCCGAGTGAGGGCATTTTTGGACGGTGGGGGCGTTTTGGTGGTTGCTGATGGTTAATTTACAGGGTTTTGAACATTAGCTGTCGTCTGAAGGGGCTGGAGATGTCAACAAACGCCCCCCCCCCGGACATGGAAGATAAACTGGAGTCTAAACATGATCGTTGGGCACTTGGGTGTGTGTGTGTGTGTGTGTGTGTGTGTGTGTGTGTGTGTGTGTGTGTGTACACATGCTACATACTGAAGACCAAAGAAGAAGGAAAAACAACTGGTGAATCTGAGGGTTAAAACTGGAGGTTTAAAGGAACTATGCCAACAAATGTCCTCACTTAGATAGAAAATAAATTAGATTCTATCGAGTGCGCGCTACATGCTGAGGACCAGAAATCATTTGGGCTTCAGAGTGAGGACATTTTTGGTGTTTTGGCCCGTCATCACGGGCGGGTGGTCAATTTGAGGGTTAAAATTTTAGTTTTTTTTAGCCTGGCGGGGTTGGAGATGATGTCAAAAAAGTTCTCACTAAAGTGTGTGTGTGTGTGTGTGTGTGTGTGTGTGTGTGTGTGTGTGTGTGTTTGCCCTGCTTGTGGCGTTGCGCAGCGTTTCCGCATCTCACTGCTCCGGTGTTCCGCGTGAGCCTGAACGCATCACGTCACACCAGAGAAACAATCGGCGCGCAGACGCGTGACTTTTTTTTTTTTTTTTTTAAATGTATTCATTTATTTTTACTGGCGATGACGTCACCGCGTCTCCCACTCTGACTGATCAAACTGACACTGAGTGCAGCACTCCCGGGTTCCCCCCTACACACACACACACACACACACACACACACACACACACACACAGTGAGATAACAGCTGTCCGAGCTGTGATTTCTCAAGGATCCGGTTATCTCCCACTCCTGATTTTCGAAGGTTTAAATGTCACACAATCAATCATCCGGATTATTGTGGTTACTTTTTTTCGGGTTTCTAAAACTTTTTTTTTTTTTTAATCTTATTTACTTTGACCAATAATGGATTTGTGAGCGCGTGTTTGCGGGGGATTTGGCGTCTTTCCGAGCGCGCCTGAACGCCTCGTCCGCTCCACGCTTGCGCTTGCGCAGACCCCCTTCCCCCTCTTCCCCCTCCTCCCTCCGTCCCGGGGCGAGCGACTCGAACGCACCTCTGCAACTGCTCGTCTAAATGGCGGATTTGCGTCCGGTACAAACGTTTCTCCGCGTCCTCGGGGTCCCCCCGGTCCGCGGGGGCCGCCGCGGAGCTCCCGGCTCCGGACTCGGCGCGTCTGTCTCCGCGTTTCTTCGCCGCCGTCGCCGTCTTCTTCCTCGGCATCGCGGCGCAGGAGGTCGCGCGGGGCCGGCGCGGGCTGTTTTGGCGACGTGGTTGCTATGGCGACGCCGCCTTCAGGGAAAAGTGGCGCAGCGGAACTTTGGGTTCCAGGCGCAAAAAAAGAAAAGTAAACATTCCAGGATCAATGAAATATAAATAAACAAATAAATAAATCAATAAGAAAATGCTTAACGGGAGTTAAATGGAAGAAACTGAATGTGGTGAATTTTGCCTCAATGATGTTTTCGAGTAATATTTTCTCACTGCCAGAGACAAAAGAAAAAAGAACAATACAAGGGCAAAAAAGTGCATAATGCAGAATAACGTAAAACTGCACACAATGAGTACACGCCGGTTTACAGTATATTAACAAAAAAAAGTTATATTTATATGTCAATCTGCAGCGTGTGTGTGATGCTGGGAGGGTTAGAGGGACATGAATTAAATAAATAAACTGCTACTAATAATCCATTTAATTCAAACATGTCAAAAATTAGGACAAATTAAGGAGAAAATCGTTATCAAACAGCACGGAAAAGGGCACACGCACGAACCTAAAGAAAACAAAACTAAAAGGAATAGTTATCATATACATGTAAACATTATAAGTAGATTTTAAAAAAAAAAGGACAAGAGAAGGTGATAGTAACCGTGGAAACGGTCACAGTCCGGGGGAGCGTCCGCTCGGCCCGGCGGGTCTGGCTCAGTCGGATGGGTCATTGCTCCATGCTCAGTTCATGAGAAGCAATTCTTCATGAGATGTGAACCTCGTTTTATGTCTTTTGTGTGTTTGTTTATTTATTTCAGGTGGTTTATTTCAAGTTTTTTTTTCTTCTTCCTCTCTTCGCCTCAGACTCCTCGCCGGAGGAGACCGGCCCAACATGGACCTGGTCCCTGATCAGGAGCCACTATGGGGTCTGGTAAGGAAGGGAAATCGGGCGACCCTGCCTTCCTAACCCAGGATGACAAATAAGTAAATACACAACTAAGTATGTGATTAAAATAGAAAAATGTAAGCAGGATTATACGCATATAAATAAAGTATTAATTAATTACATACATACATTAATAAAGTATCATTGAATTGAATCGAATATATATTTAATTGAGAAAAGTGTTGATGCGGGACGATGGTGATTAGTCTGATGTTTGTAGTAATGATGCAGGTAATCGCACTGACAACACTCACAAATATTAACGTTAATATGTCAACACCATCACCACTGCCAATATTAATAAGAACAATTATTACTGTATTAACATCAACATCGTGCATCACAATTTTTTATTTACATTTTTTGTCTTCCCTCGTCCACTTTTTATAACAAGTGATGAGAATCATTGTTTCTGTGTAAGTCTATCATCTATACCGTGCCTATTATTATTATTATTTTTAGCACAATTTTCTGTTTACAGCACATAATTATTAGACACTACATGAAACTGATTCTTGTAGGGCCTTCTGACCTTTGACCTCCAGCTCAGTGGCTCCCTCTGCTGCTTCAAACTGGTACTGCAGGAAAAAAAGGGGGAAGGAAAAAGAAAATTCTCTGCAGATTATTATTATTTTTTCGGGGGAGGGAGAACAGAACAAAGCGCTCACATAAACATGCACATCTGCTGCCGTGTTGCCTTCTTTACCTGCACCGTCTCCAACATGGCGGCTGCCTGCGGCTAATCGGCCCGGAGAAAGCCGCGGCGCCGCCGTAGAGGTGAAACGTGTTAAATCATCGACTTTATTGCTGCATTATAATCTCTCATTATTTCCAATTGCAATTGGGGGTAATTGAACCAAGTGTTATTATGACCCCCCGCCCCCCGGCCCGCCCGCCTGCCCCGCCTCCACCGGCACCGACGAAGCGCGGCGGTTATTTATCTGAACCACGGATTCATTGCCGTGTAAAACGCCTGCTTTTTAATTGGCAACTTTTTCACCTCCCTCCGTTTCGACCGCAGCGGTTTTTAATTGGCTGCCGGCGCGCAGCACCTCGACCCCCCCCCCCGCCGCCATTCCCCACCCTACCAGAACCCCCGCCTGTAAATCCACCTGGCCGCCTCACCCGCCGGTGTTGAGGTTAATTCACCTTTCAGCCCCGAGTAATTTGATATGCACGGATTAATTTAGCGAGCAGATCAGTGTGTCCCTAGTGAAGTGGGGGGGAAAAAAGAGAAAGAGATACAGTAAATGTTTGTTGGGGTGGGGAGTGGGTTGGGGGGGTGCAGCTCATGGTGAACCCACACATTCCCAGTGGGAATGTTGCAGCAGAAGCAAGGAAATTAATTTGCTTGCCACATAATTGTTGTTACACACGCTGCCACACACACACACACACACACACACACACACACACACACACACACACACACACACACACACACACACGCTAAAGGCAGATAATGTCCAGGTGCCGTCTAGTCGAGCTGCATATGAAATTATACTGGGACTTTATTTGGGATCTAAATATACCGGATTCAAACAACAACTCCTAATTGTTCTTCGGTTTCACAAACGCAGCCGAGGCCGACGGGTAAATTAGTAGTTTTGCCGTTGAGTTATTGGACAGATTGAAGTTTTGTGTTTTGATTGTAAGGCCAAGAATGGCTGTTTTTTCGCTGGAGGGAGGAAGAATTTTTGTTTCGCTCGTTGATTATTTATCAAAATGTGTGTACTTTCTCTTTAAAATATTCTACTTTTTAATAAACACTTTTTTTCCCTGTACATGTAAAATTAAGTTAGAACTCCGATCCTATTTGGAGCTCATGCGTGATGTTCCTCTCTTTTGTCTTGCAGCATTCTTACTTCCCCCCCTCAGTCAGAATGACTAATTACCACTGGCTGCTATTGATTACACAGGTTTGAACACAATAATGTATAATTTTTTTTTACAGACCTATATGACTGAGATTCACTAGCTGGAAAAACATTTGATAATGTCACAGAAAATTCATATTTTACATGCTTTCCTTTAGATTATGTATAAAGTTTTTTTTTAAAAAATGCAACATGGGGACTCAAAGTGACAGCTTGGAAATGATGCAGTTCTTTTTTCTCCGAGGGTCCTTGAACGGGCCACTGGCTGCTCCAGACCTGTTCAGTTTCAATGATTTAAGCGTGTTGGTATTGATATCAGCAATATTAGGAGCATCTCCCACTACTATATGCTCACTATGAAGAGAAAAGGAGAAAAAATAAAAAGTTCGTACGATTGTTTTTTCTGTAGATTGCATTTTCCAAACATAAGTGAAGTCCCTACTCAGGCAAACTGCCTCCTGCTTCACCAGGGACTCAAGAATGGAAGACGTCAGCGGCGCAGTGAGGTGATGCCAGCTGCCTCCCCCGCGACACACACACACACACGCACACACACACACACACTGGCCCGCAGCAGCAGCATCATGAGCGGGGCGGGGATGGACGGTGACCTCCAGCCGGGCACCGGCGCGGCTCCTCAGCACAGCCGCGCGGGTCCGAGCGACGCCTCGCAGCCATGAGCGCAGAGGAGCGGGAGAGCAGACCGGAGCTGCCGCCGCCGCAGGAGCCGCTGCCGCCGCCGCAGGAGCCGCCCGCCGAGGCCAAAGCCAAAGCCGAGAAGCCCCTGAGGGCGCCCAAGTGCTCCCGCTGCAGGAACCACGGCTACGTGTCTCCCCTGAAGGGCCACAAGCGCTACTGCAGCTGGAGGGAGTGCGAGTGCCCCAAGTGCGTGCTGATCGCCCAGAGGCAGAAAGTCATGGCCGCCCAGGTAACCGGCTGCCCCCGGCGGCTAGCACGGCTAGCTTAGCACAGCTAGCTTAGCCCGGCACAGTTCGTGGAAAGGGTCAAAATTAAAAAGGAAAGAGTTGGCATAAATTCTTTAGAAACTTTATTTAAAAGTTTTTTTTTCGTTTACATTCGCGTTCGACAGTTGTGGAGACACATTTAGTTGTATTTTTTTTAAAAACAAAATTACCTTTCTAGCAGCTAGCTTAGTTAGCTTGTAATGGCACGGTCAACTAGTTTAGCTACACTTGTTGCACAAGTTTATAAACTAATTTAAAGCGCCTTTTTTTTTTACAGTATCGAACAACCACCTTTCCCACAGTTGCCATCACTTACTTTGTCGCATTGTACTTCGCAAGTTGAAATAACTCTTAAATGTCTTTAAATGTTGGATTTAGTAAGGCTAGCTAGGCATTCATCACGACAGTCGCAGCTCTACAGGACGCTCGTAGGTGTGTGTGGAATATGGAAAAGTAAAATAAAACATGTTTATGAAAATCTCTAAACTACTAGAGTGCGAACTTCTGTAGCTCTCAACATGTGAGAGCTGAAAAGTTACTTGTGTTTCAGTCAGTGAATTTTAATTACAGATTTCCAGGAGGAAAAAAATTATTCACTTTTTTCTCAACTTGACACTAGAGGAGCTTTTGGCTTCATGAATTTCCACCATAAGTTCACGCTGCCTTTTTTTAATGCCAGGTGATGATTTAAAAAAAAAAAAATACAAAATCATAATAGATATGAAAGCATCATCATTTAAAATTCAATTAAATTATACTTTATCAGTCTCTAGGGAGGGTTCCCACAGGGACATTAGCTTTCCAGAACACCATCAACACCAAATAGTAAAAAATGCAAGCCAGTTATAAAAGAGAATAAGAAAAAAGCTTAAAGAAATAGTGTAAGAAAATATTAAAAACCATGGGTAAAAACCACAATTAAAAAATAGAAGCACAGCCTGTCATGTAACAAAATTGTGGAGATGCCTGTGCATCTAATTTTTCTGATCTTATTAGAAAGTGACATTTTTTAAAAAAGTTTTTATGTTTATATATGAAAAGAAAACACTTTCAAGACTTTCAGTCACATTATTCCTGGATGAATTTTCTGTATAATTATTTACTAAATTATTTGGCAACATTATCTTTGTGTTTGTGAGACTTAACTGCAAAGGGTGATTTTTAATTTTTCCAGACAGTCTTTTTTTTGTATTGATTTATTAAATTTTTTTTTTTGCCTGACTATCTCTTTTTTAAAATTTTATTTATTTATTTATTTATTTATTGTTTATTTTTGCCAGACGGTCTCTAATCAGGCTCCTCCCCCTCTCCTCCCAGGTTGCTCTGAGGCGGCGGCAGGATCAGGAGGCGGAGCTTGGGATCTGCAGCCTGATGGCTGCTCCCAGGCCCGACGTGGTGGTGAAGAGCGAACCCGCGGACGACCTTGTTTTCGGGGAGGGACGACCCCAAACACCCGCCAGCACTGCCGGCTCCTCTAACGCCTCCACAGGTGATGTAATGCCAGCTGTTCTTCGCTTCCTGTGTCCGTCCCCCCGGCCGCGCTCTCGTTCGTCGCGCCGCCAGTGTGACCTGCACATGGTTACGCCGGTTAAACGCCTGTGTCCAAACCACAGCGCTTAAAAAATGA
>CAAKHG010049170.1:0-14787 GCA_901007715.1 Dactylopterus volitans | reverse complement strand
CTAACTGTGACTCGCTTGCAGGGGCGGCAGCATCAGCCGCTGCCGCTGCCGCCGCCGCTGCACCTGCGGATCCGCTACGGCAAGCGGCGGCAAGCGAGCTCAGCATCCCCTCCAAATTCCTGACTGTCTCTTTGAAAAGGGTGGACGAGGGCATGTGGAGAAAAAGCAAGAAGGGCCTGAAACTTAGAATATCCAAATGCAAGAACTGGACACCCTTGGACCCCTCAGGCGACTGCGCCGTCATCCACCCGATGCCGCTGAGGGTGGACCAGCCGGTGAAGCGCCCGGGCCCCAACCAGCCGGTGGTGGTGCTCAACCATCCCAAGCCGCGGGCCGCCGCGCCGGAGAGAGACGCTGTCGCCGAGACGGGGGCCCCCGAGGTGGTCCCCAAGTGCCAAATATTAAAGATGAGGCTGAGCAAAGTGATGGGGCAGAAGTACGAGGTGATGGGCTGCACCGTCAGGGTCTGCCCCTGAAGGCGTCGCGCTCCCCCGAGTATCCGTGGAAACCAGTGTACATATTATGAACTAACTAGTATTACAAAAATGTTAAGATGCTCACTTCCGAGACGCTAAATTATTAGGGGTAGCTATTTTATTTATAAAAGCAGGGGGATGAAATGCGCGCGCACGTCCCAGAGTCACTGAACATTGTGTTACATGTCGTCTAAATGGGGATTTGGGGAGTTTTCAAGTGCAATGCTGTTTCGACCGCCCTCGGTCGGAGAACACTGTAGTCGGCCGCCAGCCATAAACATAAAAGATGTTGCGTACCGTTCCCACTCTAGACTCAGAAACCCGTAGGTCTGTCGACGCCAGGGGAATATTGCATGCTGTTTTAAAAGGGTAACTTGCTGTATTTTTTTTTTTTTGTTGTTGTTTTTTTCAAACGCATCCAAGACGTTCCACTGTTCATGTGACTTTGCTTGCCGCCCGCGCTTCGGCCTGCGTTGCCCGAGCGGAACACCGAAACGTCATCCAAGTGGTTTAGCGTGCAAATTGCGTAACATGCAGAACATGTGACGCACCCCCCCCCACCCCCCCCCCCACACCCAAAAAGAAAACACTTCAGTAATTCAAGTATTAATTTTCTGTTGCTAATAATCTGAGAATTTGAGCAGTTAAAAAAAACCAGTGAAAGAAAATGAAGAAATTGACTTAAATTTGTTGACTTAAACCACTGAAATCCTGTGCAATCTTTTTAGCTGTGTTAACAGTGTTCCTCTCGCCCATTGGCGTCCCGCACCTCCACATTTCAAAGCGCCGAGTAATGAATCATTTCTAAACGCGGCACGCACGTATTGTTTCTTTATTCTTCTCGGGGCATTCGGCGCTTCCCCGCGCGGCCCTCCGGAACCCCGGAGCCCATCATCCGTAGGTCAAAATGTTCAAATGTTTCGCAAACTCGCGAAATTTGGAAGATGTTGCGCAAACATGTTTTTTTTTTTTTTTACCAAATGGCGGAAAAAAATTTAAAAAAAAACAGGAAGTGGTTTGTCAAGAAAACTACTCGATTGTGTAAATATAGTGGAAGCTGGCGGTTTAACCTGGGCGACGAGCTTGAGAAGTTGGCTGACTCGGACCAGTTTTTTGGCGAGGGGGCACCCGGACGCGCCGCTGGCATTGCTTTCAACGTGGCGAGAGTTAAGTTCTTGGCGAGCTTTTGAAAGGGCGACGAGAGAGAGAGAAAAAAGCAAAGTCTTGCAGAGTCAAATTGTTTTACTGTCCAGCCTCGTATTAACCTCGATTTCCAGACTCGTATTATTATTTTTTTTAATGTTTTTTTTTGTTTTGTTTTTGTTTTTTTTTCTGCACATTTATGCTTCCATGCAATTGCTCTGTCTGACAGCCACTTTACGACTACCCTAGATCGGTTCATAGTTCTGGTAGCAGTTGTAAATGCTAAAAAAAAAAAAAAAAAAAATCCATTTCAAATCTCTTGTTTCTGCTTATACACAGTCACAGGCATTTTTTTTGTGTACATATATATATATGTGTGTGTGTGTGTTTTGGTCACCCACTGATTTCACTGTATATAAACCTTATAAGTATAAAATGTGATGACTGGTGTTCATACTCAGTAGGGAATGTTTAACATCCCCCCCCCGCCTCACTCCCCCACTGCCTCTTTAACAAAAAGCAGTTATCTTGTGCTTTACTTTCCTAACTGCAGTGTTTGAAGCTGCCTTGAAGTATATACAGTTCTTTTAAAGGTGTTTTGGCAGTCCTCTCCTAAATGTTTTTTACTTTCCGTTAAACTTGTGTGAGAATTTCTCATGTTCTTACTGTCATGAGCTCAAGTGTTCATTATCATCGTATTCCATGCTTTTATAACGGTTATGTATCCTTTCTTTTTTCTATTAAAACAAAGGAAACCCGATTTTTTTGCATTTCACACCACTGATTCCCTCCAGTAAAACCCGCCTCTCGGCCGCCAAGAGTTCACCGTTTGTGCGCTTGTACTTTTCTTGCAGAGAGCGTTCTCCCCACTTTTTTTTAATTTTTTTTTTTTATTTTTTGTGATGATTGGCGCCCTTGTACCTTTCGATAGCAGGCGTCTCTTGACAGGCCGCCGCGTTGATGGAGGCAGCCGGCAATCACGGCGTCGGCGTCCTTGGCAGGCCCGCAGATGGAACCCTCTGATTACTGCGGCGTGGCGGCGGCGGCGCAATCACGCTCCTCCTCAGCTCGTGTCGGGGAGCGTCACCGGCACGCCCAAAACAACGCTGTCCCGGTAAGTACTTAATTACTCAAAATGCAGTTGGCTCGGGGTTGAAATAAGCCGCGTGAAGGACGTGCACTGCTCCAACCTTGTTTTTTAAGTTGTTGGAATCAAGTTTTAATGTGGTTATGGTTTTTATTTTTCTATCCGCAAGAAGCTTTAGGCAGTTGCGGCAATGCTGTAAAGTTAGAACGCTTTCACGAATAGAAGCTAATTGTTTTTTTCTATCAATTCATGAAATAGAAAGGGAATGAATGTTAGAAAAATCTGAAATCAGATTGTATTTGGTGCATCAGTTCTAGCTGCATTCGCATACAGTATTTGAAGGAGCTGGGGGGGGGTCGGATGTTCTGGACATCCTGGAGAACCAACCACGGATCGTGTTTGGAATGGGGGGCGGGGCAAAAATCACTTCCAGGACTCCTTGTTCTTCATGCGGAAGCTGGTTCTTTGTGACTTTTGGCGGAATAAATTTGGGGCCAATCAGACGCCTCCTTGATGATGGAGGAGCATCTGCTTGCACCTCTCAGCCGTAATCCTGACCGAATCCCCGGCCTCCATTCGAGGACATGTAGCCCCCGGACCTGTAAGTCTTGAAGAAAGTGCTTTGAGATGCCCGCTGATGGAGCAGAGCCACCTTGCGTCCCGTTGCCGTGCTCCGTGTTGCCATGGCCTTTTGACCTGCGACATGAAACCGTCTTCCTCGGGCCTTTACCTCCGCCCTGGCTGCTTCTCTGTCTGGAGTCTGGAGCCGCCTCCACAGCTGCGTCTGTTTCACTCGACGACGACTGTGCCTCAGCCTGCATATGAAGAAGGACGATCACAAGCCACCTGTCTGGTATATTTAGTAAATCTTACACGCCCCCGACTATAATCCTACAAAATCCCTGACTTTGTGCGAGGAACTGATGCCGAACGTGAGGAGTAGTCACGCCAAATATTGATTTGATTTGGAGTTTTCTTCTCCTCAGTCACTTTGCAGCTTGTAAATTGATCAAAACAAAACAATTAATGTATAATTTTGAAGGCGTTCTTACTTTACCACATTTTTTTGCCACACTGGCCCAAAACATTTGCGCAGTATTGTACATCTGTACTGCACAGCGGCCTCGTTACCAGCTGATGGTCACAGGTGGCTTGTTGGTTTTTTCATATATATATTGAAATATGACATTTTGTCACAGATTAAACTCAAACCGCATCTACAGTAGTCCACCCTCCAGGGAACCCGGGACCCAGCTGGGTCCATTTTAGCCACAATATTAATATATAATATTTTTTGCCTCCGTTAATGCTAATGGCATGGGATTTTTCAAAGGTGAGTGCTTTGGATTAAATTAAAAATTGTCTCATCACACCTTCACAATGTAAAAGTTCCAGGGTCCAAGCCGGCCCCCATTGACGCTCATTCAAACCATTTTTTTTCTTCATGAAATTACATATTTAACCACTAGTGGGCAGCAGAGCTACTATGAGGTCCTTTGTGCGAGTTCTTGATAGAAACCTGTACCCCTCAAAAATTAATAATGCATCAAAATCGGTTAATAATTTATACTTTATGATACTGCACGTCATAATTTACATTTTGTTTTTCTTGTGAAAATAGCGGCTGCTATTATGACAAAAATGGCATAAAAAAATAATTTAAAAAAATTATGATAAAAGTAATAGTTCTGATTAGGGCTGACACTAATTAAAAGATTTGGAAATTAAAAATAAATTATATGATTTTTATTTTTAAAAAAAAAGAAGGAAAATAAACCTCTGTGACACGATTTGGTTTATCATAACACCAGGAAAAAAAAACAAGAGGGAAAGTAATAGTGCAATGATGATTTGTTGTCGTAATTATGAGCACAAAGTACATCATTTTTCGGTTAAGTAGTAAAAAGCAACAACATTCATCGACGGACAACTGAACCAATCCTTTTTATCTTCGAGGCTAATTATGTGCGAGGAAACTGGGATTCATTTCTCGCTAATTTCCCCACAATCTCGACCGGGTAATAGTGTTGAAACGTACAACACCAAGTAGTGGCTTTGCTTCTTTTTTTTTTTTTCCGATGTAATTGGACTACGGAATGAGTTTTCTTTTCCCCTCCACTATGCGACGCAAATAAGAACGGGATGAACTCGACGGGACGCGACGGGTTTTTGCTCCCCCCCCCCCTCCCCTTTCTTGACGTCACTGCAGCAGCTGCTCCACGTCTCGCCTCGTCACCGGGCACGTCAGCATGCAGTTTTCCGGGTACTTGCTGCTCCCCGCCACATTCCTCCCGCTGATGAGCGTGATCGGGAATATGGTGTAGAACTTGATGATGTCTGCGACCGAGTCAAACATCTGGGGAGTGGGAGAGAGAGGGGGGAGAGGCAGTGAACTCGGGGCCGGCGCTCGCCCGCCGAGCCCGTCCAACGTGCAGCACTCACGTCGTTGGACCATTGTCCCGTTCCCAGGGCGTACTTGCCCGCGCTCTCGATGAACCGAATTTTCACGTTGTAAACCTTCTTCCCGTGGTACACGGCCAGCACCAGGGGTTCGCTGTTGGTGTTGACGGAGCAGTCTCGCACCAAAAAGGCCCCGTCCTGGCGTGGTTACAACGGGAGTAGTTGGGGGAAGAAAAAAAAAAGGGCGGGGGGGGGAGACGTGTAGTTTTGGAGATACACGCGAATGAATCTGTTACCTTGTTCACCAGGTGCAAGGCGTGCTCGGCGTCCGCTCGGTTACAAGCCCCAACGTACCAGTACTCCTCGCAGTAGGTCTGACAAATACATTAAAGCTACGATCAGCCATAACATTATGACCGCTGCATGTTCACCGTAGAGTATAATGCAACAGCCCTGCAATCAGTCCCCCCCCTCCCTCTCCCGCCCCTCAGGAGGAGTTTTATGTTGAATTTTTATTGAATCTATTTGAGAGAGGCGTTGATGTGTTTGATTGTTTTGGTGATGCTGTTGAGCAGTGCTGGGTTGTACTAAAGGGGGGCCCTAATATTTTGTTCCCCTAATGCATATGAGTGGGGAAACTATTAAGAGGCCATCGCTGATTGTGACAATATTTTTTAAATATGCCAACATCCCTCTCTCTGAACAGATTTAATGAAAATAATAAAGCTCCGCCTGAAGGGAGAATTTATTGCAGGGCTGGCGCATCGTTTTTTTCTATAACCAGCATGCAGTGGTCACAATTTTATGTCGTTTTTAGGGTGTTTTTTTTTTTCTTTTTCTTTTTTTTTCCCGGAGTCGCTCCTCTGCAGACGCACCTGCGGAGGCCTCTCCAGCGGAGCAAAGTCCCGCCGGCCGGCGTCCCCCTCCATCTGCGGCCACTCGTGGTGATGGCGTTTCGGCAGCGACGCTCTGTCTTTAAACAGCAGACGCCCGCGGTGACTCGATTTGAACAAGTGCTACGGCGGGCGGCGGGCGGTGAGCGGCGACCGGCGTCGCTACCTACCGCAGTTTTGCCGCTGTGACCTGCTCGAAAGGGGAAAGGGAGAGACGGAGGGGGTCGCACGTGAGCCGGCGGAACACGAGGCAAAAAAAACCCCTCCACTGGCAAGTAGATTTAAAGTGGCACCTCTGATCTAGATTTGGAGTTTCCAGTCCCCAGGAGTGCCTGTGATTGGTGGCGGCGTCGGGAACAGCTGGAGCCGTCTGTGTACCTGAAAACAACAACAACAACAAAAAACTGTCGCAACTTTTTAGAGATCCTCTTCACCAAAAATGTCACCGCCTTAAGCACTTACCCCTCGCGCCTGGATTGAATTCCGCCTGTTAAAACATTGCAAAGATTACCCATTGACGCCACGGCACTGCAGGGTTAATCACCGAGCGCGCCGGAGATTGCACGTTTGCCGGCTTACCTTTCTGGTTGCTCTCAGTTCTCTGGAGAAGAAAAAAAAAGGAAATAAATGGTCACAATTTTGCCGCCCTCTCGAGGCCGCAGAGCCCTCTATTTTTTTTTTCTTCCCCTGTGGTTGTATTTGCAACCAGCAGATGGCGGCAGAACCACGCCGAGGCCGCCCGCGTGGTGGGAACGCGTCGGCTCACCCTCTCCTGCAGGGCTCGTTTGGAGTCGGTCCACGCAGCCGGCTGAGGAGCTCCAGGGCGAACGCCGGAGGTGATGGAGAACGTCTGGGAGAGCAGAGAAGCCCTTGAAAGTTGCCCCCTTTCTCCTTCGGGTGATTTTGAGGATAGTGGAGGGAGTTACCTCAGCGGGCGCTGGCGTTTCAGGAGGGGAGAGGGAGAGAGAGACGATCAGAGATGATTAGGAGTTCAGATCAACACCACTTGATGACGTGAAAACAAAGCGGGGGTGTACCTCATCTGCTGGGTGCGCCGGTCTGATCTGCTCCTCTGGAAGAGCAACACGGGGGATATTTGAGATGCTTCTGCCCCATCAAATATGCATATACATATAGATATAGGTATATTTCTGAAGTTAATTCTGTTACCTAATCTGATCTTCTGTCTGCCGGGCTTCAAGTCTCTGTTGACTGCAGGTCCTGCATTTCACAAACAGAGTGCAGAAGATGGCGGAGGGGGATTAGTGCGCGCTTTTCCGAGGGGAAAAACCATTCACCAACACTTCCGACACCAGCGAGGGATTCAGATGTTTTTTTTGTTTTTTTTTTCCCAGTGTGTTCTGAAACCCCCCTGCAACATTGAGGTTTCTCTATGCGCAAACTTTACAAAACAAACAACCAAAAAAATCACATTAGATCTCCCATTTTTGGTTGTTTTGACACTCTTACAGAAACCATTATTTCCCTCCATTGTTGCCGAGGAGGTACAATAGCGCGCCGGAGAGTCAAGGCTGAAAACACAACACACACACACACACACACACACACACACATGCAGTTAATGGGTTTCAAACGCCGCACAGTGAGAAACGAGAGGCTAACAAGCGCGGCAGAGCCTGATAAATTCCAGCTCTCTCACACTGCTGAGTCATTTCATACCCTCCCCCCCCCCCAAAAAAAAACAACAAAAACAAAACAAAAAAGAACCCTTCAATAATGCAGGTTCTTAGTGACACGCTGCAGCTTCCTCCGCTATTGTGAATACAAATCGAGCCCCCCCCCCCCTCCAACGGTGCCGCATTCGGGGGGTTGGGAGGGTGCAAATGGCGTGTCTTTGCCCGTGTCACCTCACGTGGCTTTTTACCTGCAGCAGCCGTCCTGGGAGGACATCTCGCGGCCGGCGGCGGGCTGGGAGCGCATCCCGACCATGGCAGGTCCCTGTCTTGTGGGGGGCAAGAATAAACAGCAGCGCGGGCACGTTAATGACCGAGGTTAGGCTTTCACATCTAGCGCGCACGCACACGACAACAGCGGCGGCGACGGCGGCAGATTGTATTGATTACAGAGGCGGAACGCTGTGAGCGCATCTAAAAGGCACGTTCGGCGCGAAGTTGCTGCCGTGCAGCCGCGGGGGACCCTCAGGGCGGCGGGGTCACATCCACACGAGAGAGAGAGAGAGAGAGAGAGAGAGAGCCGGCGCGGCAGACGGGAGCCTCGCTCGGCGCCGCACGCGGCCCCGTCTCCTTCGCCTCCTCCGGCTCCCAGATAATTGCAGTCTCCCGCAGTCTCCGCTCAGCCAACAGATGGCCCCGGAGGCCCGCTGGCAGATCATGCTCGCTCAGCATGAGCCTTCCTTTCAGATCCACGCCGCCTTTCGCTCTCACCAGTTTTTGTTTTGTTTTGTTTTTTTCTTTTGCAAGGGGGAGCCGTTCTTTCTTTCTCCCTTTATTTATTTCTGCCTGCGCCCCGGACTCATTGCGAGCGCCGCGCCGGCAAAGGGAGAAAGACGCTCATGATGTCAGCCGGAGCGCAAACAGCTCTTTGGCGTAGGGGGGAGGTTAATGACTGGAGTGTTTCTCGACTATTTATGGATTGTTGTTTTGTTTGTTTGTTTTTTTGGAATTTTTTTTTTTTTTTGAATGCGAGTTGAAGACAGGAAGGGGCGCTCGGTGTTGACGCGCAAAAGGTCAGAGCAACTCCCACAGACAGGATGAGTCAGTCGGCCCACTGAGCTGCAGCAGCAGCAGCTGCAGCAGCAGCAGCAGCGAGGGCTCTGTGGTTTGCTCCTGTTTGTCAGCTGAAAGGTTGACAACTTACAGCCGGTTCACATGCGAGACGCGGATAAAACGCACCTAAACGCCGCCTCGAGCCGGCTTAAATTCAAACACTGGCTCAACCAATTCCCCCAAACCTCCCCACCCCCATTTAAAAAAAGAACATTTTCAGGGCCCTAGCCAAAAGCCACTCCAAGAAAAGCAAGCAAACAGTTAAAAGCAAGCAAACAGTTTTTAAAAAAAAGCCAGCAAAAAAAGATTGAGTTCATTATTTTTCTACCTGCATACAGCCCCGTCTCGTTCAGCGGCCTGGCGGGAAGTATGTGCACGGCGAGCGTGTCCTCCTGGTCGTCCACCGCGTCGTAGCAATTCTCCACGTCGCTGCTACAGTGGCTACAGCATCTCTGCTGCTGTCTGGCCCTGCGGCGATCCTGCGGTTGGGGTGGGTTTTGGGTCGGAGGGGTCGGAGGGGTCCATTAAGCCGGAGTGAACAACCCCAGTCCTTCAACTTCTTGCACAAACTTGCGCTCAGGTTTACGCAGCGCGGCCCCGCAGCTCGATCAAAAGTGTATAGAACAGCAGTCACGCGTTTGTTTATTTCAGTTTGTGCGCTAACCGGTTAAACGTTAACTGCTAATTCTAGCTGTTTAACCTGTTGAAATGCTCGATCTATTTGCAGTTATTGCGGCTCGAAAACAGAGCACGCAGGCGTCGCGCACTGTCAAGCGGTCACCACAAGCGGGAGCCTGCCGTTTGCGGCGGCCTCCTGTCCGCGGGCGGCGGCAGATGACGTGGGATACTCGCCGTGGGCTGCAAAACGTCTGTTTATCTCAGGTAAGCGAGCGGTAAAGCAGCCACAAAGATATCTGATAGTTATTTGGAGGTCAGTTGGCTGTTTATCCTTACTTGTGTTTTAATATTTAGTTGTTAGCCATGCCCCGCTAACAGCTAAGCTAATATTGAGCATTGCTACGACCACGCGGGTGCTACGTGAGTTGTTTTGCTTGCTTGTGTCATTGCGTTATATTATATATCTGTAAACAGTGTAGCAAATGTACAACAGCCACAATACGTATTATTCTAGTAATATGTTGTGTCGCAGTTGTCAAACATGCGTGTTCAAATGCACCAAATGCGTTTTCCAGCGGTGCACTGGAAAACTTCCCGCGTTTATTTCAGACGTCAGCGAAGTCGACGGAAAAACCTCTCGAGCGTTCGAGTGCGCGACAAGGAAGCCGGCGAGCGTTCCGTAAACGTGTCTTCGAGCGGATGCACGCCCCGCGCGCGGCACAGGAAGCTATCACGGCGTTGTATGAGGTGCCTGGACCCTCAAGCGACCCAACCGTGTAGCTTTCTGTGACTGCGAAACGCAAACTAATCCGTTCTCTGCGATCGGGGCGGGCGGGCGAGCCGCCGAGCGCGTCAGGCGGTCATGGCCAATCGGCGGGCCTGGACAGCTTGGTTTAAATCTCATATCTTGGCGGGATCCCGAACGCAACCGAAGGCAGAGGCGGTCAATTCTCCTTAAATAGCGATAATAATCCCAGCCTGCTCTGCGCTAACGATGACGGAGTGTAAGCTCCTTTTTTTTTTACACTTGCAACACCACCCCCTCAAGCACCCCCACCCTGCGCCCAAGGGAACATTCATGTGGAACCAGCAGGGGGAAAAAAAAAGGCCGTGAATGCAGATGCCATAACTCACCATTATCACAGCGGACTCATGGCTGCTCGCTCGCTCGCTCGCTCGGCAACTAACAAACGAGGATGAAACAAAAATGGGGAAGGGAAGAGGAGAAAAAAGAGAAGAAACAAAACAAAAACAACCATCATTAGCGCGGCGCTTCGCCGGGGAACGCGGCCTCGGAAGGCTGCGCGTCCTTGGACACATGCAGCAGAGCGAGCGCTCGCTTATACAACAGAGGTGTTTGTGCCTTCGGGAGGCGGGGGAGGGAGGGGTTTGGGGGGACCACGTCTGAGTTTATTGAGAGACGTTATTTTATTTTTTATGACAGAAAGGTAGCGCTTAAACAGGAAAGCGCGCGAGGGCTTTGGGTTAGCCTTTGCAACCCCTCCGCGAGAGCCTCGCGGACCCGCCCGTCGGCGCGAGGGATCGGCTGAGAGCGGCTCGGCGTTTAGCCGGCAAGCGCCTCGCTGCAATCGTGCACGTTCTGCGAGCACAAACGTAAACTCCCTCCACTCCGGCGCCACGAATAACAAGGCTTCACCTTGATATGGCGGCGCTTTTATATTGATTCTCTCGGCAAGCGGTAAGCTGCGCGCAGATGTCAGAGGGACTAACAAGGCGGTTCCCATTTGATTCAGTGGGCTGTGATCAATATGTCATATCCCTATTAAACGCAGTTTATATCAGCAGAGAGCAAAACTAAAATATGACTCAACAATTGCGTTTTTCCCAGCTTTTCTTAAAGGGGAAAACAGCCTGTTCTTTATAATTAGAAAAGTAGAAATATACCTTCTGTTAACAATAATAAAGGGACACCCCTCTCATTTTAAATGTTATTTGGTTAATTTTCTCAACCTAATACATATGAATGGGATGACCAAAATATTAGGGACACCTCTCAGTATAACAGTCCTAATTATAACTATTCAAATATGTCAGCAAAAACACATTCACTGCAAATTCAACATAAAACTCCTCCTGGAGGGCAAATTTATTGCGGGGCTGTTGCATTATGTTCTGTGGTGATCATGTAGTGGTCATAATGTTATGGCTGATCGGTGTAGCTCGATTTTTTTTTTTTTTTTTCAGGTTGCATTGATTGTATTTAATTGGTCAGTCAATTGATCTGGATCAATGGATCATTGTACAACTTGTTAAGTCCTTATCATGTTTAAAAGCTGACGATGATGTCATTCAGATGTGAGATGGGGGCGGGGGACAAGCTAGCATAACGTGCAAAACCTGCTGCCGACATTGGAAACAATGAATTTTAGGTTTTAAAAATCAGTTTGTCATCGGCGATGAATTCATAAAGCGCGGTGAGGATTTCCGTATCGATGCCGCGTATCTCGGCTATTAAACGTTTTCCATTCACGACGTGTCCACCAGTGGGGGAAAGTTCAGTTGACCCTTTACTAATTATTCAAAAACCATGCCATGATAGTTTCACCTCCAAAGCAGCGACAGGACGTCGACGGTGACGTCACCATATAGTGACGTAACGCAGTCTTTTCAAAGGCTACACTGTCCCCTCAACCTAGCTGAAGCGCCTGTTTGAGCCCTAGCTAGCATCGTGACGCCTCCCCTCTCCACCCCCCCGAGCCGCCGCACGATTAAAAAAACACCGTTTTCCAGCATTGATTTGCGAGGAGTGTTTTGAGGCTCAGCGACTAAAGCGGTCTTTTGCGTCGGCGTGTGTTTAATCAGAGGGGAGGGGGGAAAAAAAGAAAAAACGAGATGAAAAACCGCTCCGGCGGCTCTAATTGAGCTTCAGAGGGAGACGGCTGTTTTATTCACAGGTCAATAGCCGACCCGCCGGACATTAATTAACATTCCTGAGCGGAGCGGTCGGCGCGTCGCGGAGATGTCGAGGGCTTTTTTTTTTCTTTTTTCTTTTTTTTCTTTCCTCGCCGTTCAGGTAAAAAGGGAAGGAGTCCCACCGCGGCCTCACGTGCGTACGTGCCGGATCGGCATCATCCCGGCGGGCTGCAAACACGGGCCGGAGGGGACGACGCGGCAGCAGCACCTCGGCTCGCCTGCATCCGTCACGTCAGGTTTCTTATTTTCCGCTTGCTTACGTTTAATTACCGGGAGCAAAAAAACAAAACAAAACAAAAAGGATGGGGCCCCGCCGCTGTCGCCGCCGCCGATCCGCCGTCGCCCTTTGACGGCTTTCATCTCCAGCGGGAAAAAAAGCTGAAAGCACGCTTCGGCGAAGGTCTGCGAGGACGCCGGCGGGCATCACGGGGCGACTGACTAACCCCTCGCCGTCCCTTGCGAGGGGGCGGATCGGAGCCTTGGCTGGGTTTTCGGCGCCGCGGCCCCCCGACACTCAGCGGGGCTCTCTGTCTACTTTGCGGGGCTTACCGGGCCGCGGGAAATGGGAGTTGGATGAGATGTGCGAAAGAAAAGAGATTAGATACATGAGACTAGCATCCGGGAGGGTTGGAGAGGGGGGCTGAGCGGTTAGTCTGGAAAATAAACTCCTGCGCCGTGGAAATTGGGTGCAGAGGATTTGTGGCATCTCGAGTCATCGGGCTACTTAGGGATTTGTGAAGTGGCTCTTTTTTTTTATTTTTTTGCCGTTCAACAAGGAGGTATCAACTCCAGGAGGGCGCCAGGGACCCCCGTCTGGTTTTCCTTGATCTGGATTTTACTTAGCGACACGTAAAAGTCTTTGCACGCGCACGCTCCCGATTCCAAATAAGACGCGTTGATTTTAAATTGCAAAATTAACGTCTGAAAGGCGGCGGCGGCGGCTAGAAGCCCACTCTTGGGCGGACAAAGAGGATCTCTCGCCATCGCGGCCCGCGACTTAAAAGCCTGTCTCTTTGTTTCCGCATACATTTTTATCTACAGTATTTTTTTTTTTGTTTGTTTGCTGTTGTTGTTGAACACAAAGCCAGATGCCTGCGCTGTCTTTTTGGTGCTATTTTCTGCCGCAAACACGCAGTTGAAAGCAGGGGGGGGGGGGAACAACACAAAATCAGCCTCTCACCTTCTGCAGACGACTTGAAGAATAAGCAAACCTGCATCAGTGGGTGTCTTGCAATTTCTGGTTTGATTGGGCTCCCAGAATAGACGCTCAAGCTTTTTTTTTTTTTTTTTTTTTCCTCGCTCTCCTTTGCTGGCAGACACACACACACACACACACACACACAAATGCAAGCCCCCCCCCCTTCCCCACCTGAGCTGCTTCGAGCGTGACTGCCAGAGTCGAGCAGCCCACTGCAGTCAACCAAAACGGCTTCCTGTGAGGCGGGCGACTGGCCTGAAGCTGAGGTCCTCAGGTCACGCCTCATTTGTTTACCCGCGCTCTCACTTCTCACTTCTGATGCATGATACATTTCAGGGCAGCACTTAAAAATGTGCTAGACGCATCTTTTTTTATTAGTATTATCATCATTAAGCTATTATTGTCTTGCGAACCCGGCGCATGGCAGGCGCGCGCTCTCCGGCGTGCGAGCCGCTCTCTCAAATAAGATCCCGCCGCCGATTTATATTTGAGCGCCGGCGTCTTGCAGTTCCGTTAATTTTGGGGACAAATTAATCCGCCGGTTCTACAGGTATTTTTCTGTTTATTCGAGCGGGAGCACGGTGACATTTCTGCGTTTGCTCTGTCAAGGTGCCAGAGAGTGCGGGATGACATTTATTCCTTTAATTAGATCACCGTCTGGCTTGGGTTTTTTTTTTTTTTTAATATCCAAAGAGAGGGCAAAACCTAAAGTCTAGTTGGTGGAAACATTCTAACCTTTAAAAGTGATATTTTACTTAAATTAAACACTTTAGTGCAGGGGCGTGTCTAGAATTTTTGTCTGGGGTCGGGGGGGGAGGAGGAGGGGCAAAGACTGTAGAAGCGTGGCAGACTGAAATAGCAATATTTAAAAAATATATCGCAATAAACGATACGCTAACGTATGAATAACAAAATGATTTGTTTGCCCAAATAATACACAAATAATTAACATGATGTACACTGTGTAGCATGTAAGACAACTTCTTTTTCCCCCCCACTTTTACCGGCTAATCTTTCCCGCAGACTTCGAGCCATTATGCTAAGCTATCGCGCTGCGCTAGCCCCGCGCAACTTCGCCCATTAACTTGATTTCAACAGCCGTCGAGCACTACACATGGCGAATGACTGTTTACTCACCCCTCCCCGTCTTCTCCCTTCTAGCCCAAACGGTGCGTTCTTCTAAGTGGCCCAAGAGGGTTCAAGTTTTGAAAATTGTCAGCTCTGGTGGGAGCGCCCCCCCCCCCCCCCCCCCCCCCCCCCCCCCCCCCCCCCCCCCCCCCCCCCCCCCCCC
>CAAKHG010049166.1:0-16933 GCA_901007715.1 Dactylopterus volitans | reverse complement strand
GGGGGGGGGGGGGGGGGGGGGGGGGGGGGGGGGGGCGGGGGGTGTTCCTCCCACGCCGACCAGGAGATGCGAGTCTACAGGCGGGAGGGAGGCAGCAGTGAATGAAGTCATGACTCTCCATCTCAATGATCTCCACCGACTCCTCGGCTGCCGGCCGCCCGCTGCACCTCTTGCCATTGATCACCGCGGCAACCGCGGCGGGGATAATGCTCCCTGTGATCATGCCATCGCCGCTGTTTGTTCTCATTTAGCGGCGCCGAGACATGCTGGCTGCGGTTACAAATCACCGCCCCTCGGTTGGCCTCCGCCGCGGAGCTGAGGGCGGCTGCACTGGAGGGGGGGGGGGCGAGCTGGGGGGAGGGGGCGGCGAGTTGGGGGGCAGCGGCCCTTTAAGAGCTGTAATCGAGCAGTAATAAATGAAGCAGGTGTTTGGAGCTTCCAGCTTCAAGGTTCATGCGGCCGTTTATTGATGAAACTCCATCCAAAGGGACAGCTTCATGATTATAGCTCCGAATGGTGATTTGCTCTCTCAGTTTGGCCTGATGCTCATCTGGTCGGCTGGTTGCTTGATAGGGTGGGTGGTTGGTCAGCTGGTAAGTCGGTTAGTTAGTCATCTGGTTGGTTGGTTGGTTGGTCGCCTGGTTGGTCGGTTGGTTGGTCAGTTGGTTGTCGTCTGGTTGGTTGGTTCGGTCGGTTGCTTGGTTGACTGGTTGGTTGGTCGGTTGGTCAGTTGGTTGTCGTCTGGTTGGTTGGTCGTCTGGTTGGTTGGTTGGTCGGTCGGTTGCTTGGTTGACTGGTTGGTTGGTCGGTTGGTCAGTTGGTTGTCGTCTGGTTGGTTGGTCGTCTGGTTGGTTGGTCGGTCGGTTGCTTGGTCGTCTGGTTGTCGTCTGGTTGGTTGGTCGTCTGGTTGGTTGGTTGGTCGGTCGGTTGCTTGGTCGTCTGGTTGGTTGGTCGGTTGGTCAGGTGGTTAGCTTGTAAGTCGGTCGTTTGGTTGGTCGTCTGCTTGGTTTGTTGGTCTGTTGGTTTGGTCACCCTGATGCATATGACCAGAATATTAGGGACCCCTCCCAGTGTAACCCAGCACAGTCCAGCAGCATCACACACTACAGTCCCAATACATCTCACATTCAATCACAATTCAACATAAAACTCCTCCTCATTCATTGTCTTCCGCTTATTCCGGCTATTCCGGGTCGCGGTCGTGCTGTGGAATGGGCGATCCCAGCTGTCGAATGGGCGAACGGCGGGACATCGCAGGACAGACAACCACTCACACTCGCACGCACACCTAAGGGCAATTTAGTAGCCAGTTAACCTTTGGAGGTGTCTCCAGAGCATGCGAAAGACCCTAGGCCGGGAATCGAACCTGCAACCTTCTTGCTATGAGGCAACGGTGCTAACCACCGCACCACCATGTTGCCCTGGGTGTAATTTTAATAAGCTAAAGAAACAATTCAACTGTCAAAATGTTTGCCTTCCAAAGCACATTTCTAAAAATAGAATTGTGCCGGTGAAGTGAATGGACATGCTTTGATTTAAGTTCATTCTGCTCTGCGTGTGTTTTGCTGGTTCTCTCTAGCTTGAGCGCTAAAGGCGTTTAAACTTCAATGAGCTTTTTATTTTTATTTTTTTTTAACCTTTTCAACATTCAATTCACTATTTCATCATTGACATTCATTTCCTGCAGGTTTGCTGTTTTCACTGGCAGTACAAGTCAAATGACTGTTTAATGTGACGAACGTGTAAAGAACCAGCCAGCGGCGTGTTTACTTCCTGACTACAGACGCTGCTCATCGGAGTGTTTATGAGCGCTGCAGCTATGTAAGCTAGTTATGGAAAGGTTAATGATGTACATAATTAAAACATCTGCTGAATTAAATTAATTAAAGCATATGCTAGCTAAGCTATGCTAAGAAAGAGCAGAACTGCTACCAGATACTGGTGGGTCTCATCTCCGATGGAGGCAAGAGGAGGCTGAGACCGGAGTTATGGCGTTGGGAGTTATGCCCCATCACTCGTCTCGCCGTTTGCTAATTTTAGATGTGGAGGGAACGCGGAGCCAGATGGCCACCAGGGGGACTCACAGGACTCGAACTGCAACCCTGAAACTTAAAGCAACTCTTAGTCCAAGCATTGATCTGACCATCACACTGAGATTAGCGTAGCATTGGTCTTGTGTAAGCGTGAACTCTGCATGCCTACGAGGGATATTAATGATTAAACATTAATTGATAAATTGGTTGTATTAATTTAACCAATGCTGGCACCACAGATGAGGAGCAAAGGGTCACATGGGAAGAGAGATGGAGACCATGAACGTAGTGGTTCCATCTCAGAACCATTTCACAGTCAAAGAGGACAAATGATAATTCAATGTTGTAACAGTTGAAGAGGGGAAAGAGGAACGCCATCCTCCCGACAATCCATCACGCTAATGTTAGCTAGAAGGGAACGCTATATTCCCAACCAAGTATCATGCTAATGTTAGCTAGAAGAGGAAAGACGTCCTCGCTACAATCCATCACGCTAATGTTAGCTAGAAGGGGAACGCCCTGCTCCCAACCAACCATCACGCGAATGTTAGCTAGAAGAGGAACACCATATTCCCAACCAACCATCACGCTAATGTTAGCTAGAAGGGGAAAGACGTCCTCGCTACAATCCATCATGCTAATGTTAGCTAGAAGAGGAATGCCATATTCCCAACTAACCATCATGCTAATGTTAGCTAGAAGAGCAACGCCATCCTCCATCACTAATTACTGCAGTGATGTAGAAGTGACACAGCACGTAATGTTTTGAAGCACTTGTGTTTTCGGCCGCTGTGTTTGGCGTAAAACGCCTGAAGGACCTTCCTCTGGAAGGCCTCAGCGTTTTCACAGCCGTCATCCCTGCAGGTTGAATTGTAAATGTGTGGCTTTCCCTCTGAAGTCACACCTGACGATGGCGCCGCTCCAGTTGTTTGACTTCTGACCAAACATCTGGAAAACTAAGCTGAGCCAGTCACCAAACAGCAGCCTGCGTATTTCCAGCAGCAACATTTACTTGTTCTCCATGTTCCACCAAGGTTGTTTGCTCGCGGAGCAGTCAGAGCTTTAATTAAGTTCCGTCCTCAGAGGTACAGCCGCCATATTTGCTGAAGGAGGGAGGTCATAACATCTCCACGTCCTCCAGCCACGCCGGTCCAACGAATCCAAGCCAAACACCCAGTTAGAAAACTGCAGCATGTCTTCTGGTGCGTCTCGGGCTCCCGTTGAACCGTGCTGCCGCGAGCTGAAGGCTGCCGCAGGCTGACTTTTATATCTGGTTATTTGCTGCCAAGGTCTTTCTGAGACACATTTTTAAAAACAGCAGGAGTTAAGTGGAGCGTTGTATGAAAAATAACGAGCGATGACAGGTAACAATGAGGGGAAACAATGGTAAGAGCAGAAATCAGCGTTTCCAGCCCGGGCATGAAGGCTTGCTGATGGAGGCCATAAATTATTGGCTATTTGACCAAATAAGGCCACTTCAGTTTTGCTGTCATTTTTGATATAGATGTCGCCTTTGTAGGCAAATAAGTGGGGGCCCAACCTAGCTGTGGTTACTGTTACAAACTGCACTAGCTCACATCATCAACCCCTCCTCATTGCTTCAAGCAGCACGAGTCTCACCATTACTTAAAAAACCTTCACCCAGCCCAGCCCGGGTCCAAAGATACAGACCAGTCTCATGTCCACCTTCCTGGTTTTAAACTGGGCCACTCAACGGAAATCGACATCTCAGGATCTGTCCTCCACTGTTTCAGGTCCTCTACTGGTGCAGGGAGGGTTTTTTTGGAGCGGTGAAACTTCTGAACCCTTCAGCTTACCCACAGGGGTCCCTCAAGGCTCAGTGCTCGGTCCTCTCCTCCTCTCAATATCCACCGCCTCACTTGGGGCAAGAATCTGCTCACATGGTCTCCCATACCACTGCTATGCTGACGATACCCTGCTCTTTCTGTCGTTCCCCGCTGATGATTGCACAGTCTCCACTGGGATCTCTTCAGGTCTTGCTGACATCTCAAAGTGGATGAAGACCTCACACCTACACAGTCTGCAAGGAAACCTGGGTGTCATGATTGATGACCAACTAATCTTCAAGGTTCATGGGGCCGCTGCACCTCGGTCACGTCGATTTGCTCTGAACAGCATCAGGAAGATCAGACCCTTCCTGCCTGAACATGAGGCACAGTTCCTGGTTCAGGCTCTCGTAATATCCGGCACTGACTACTGCGACTCTCTACTGGCGGGCACGCATCCGCGCACCCATACCAAAACCCCTGCTGCCCTCCCGGTCTTCAAGAAAAGACAGAAAACCCCCAAAACTCTTTTCTGGACACCTCTGCACTTAAATGAAAAATCCTCTTTTGTCCTTCATGCTTTCCTGCGTTACCTTGCGCACTTGTACTCTTACTCAGGCTGAAACCAGCTTCAGTACTCTTTCTCGCCGTGTTCTCTCCTGACGAGATTCTTGCTTGTATTGTTGAACTCTCACATGGAAGTCGCTTTGGATTAAGGCGTCTGCTAAATAAATTGTAGAATTGTAGGGTATTACCAGGCTGACCACTAGCTGTGCAGCATTGTTAGGAAACATTGGGTCGGGCTTTTTTTTAGAGCCTAAAGGGAGCATGTATAAGGCAAACACAGTGGGCTCTAAGACAGAGCCTTGAGGTACCCCTCAGGTGACAGGAGCAGAAGAAGATGGAAAGAAGAAATGTCCAATTTTCAAATGTGGGACATCTTTCTGTCAGGGGGTTGAACTCCTGAAGGGAGCTACCGTTGATGCCAACATGACGATCAAGATGACACCGCAGAATCGTATGGTCAGCGGCACAGGAGGCGGAGCTAATGTCTAGGAGCGTTGGTATGTTAGAGTTAATTCTGGTCTGTGACTGGGAAGCGTGATTGACTGCTGCTTTCTAGAAAGGATGAGATATTGGAGACATTGTTGGAAAAGTATGATCCCAACACAGTAATTCTAATTCCAACCGATTTCCCATCACAACATTAGAAATCTAATTCATATTTTGAGGTGTTTTATGTTTGTGAAGCCCAGTTTAAACATCAAGTTGACCTTCGTATCATCGTCATCGTATCACCATTATTGCTTCAACCACCTGTTTATTGTCATTGAGATATTTTGATAAGTAGTTTCCAGGTAAAATGTCAGAACTGTAAACACATAATTTGCACCAGAACATCTTTAAACAAAAGGATATATATGATATATGTGGGTGAGGGTGGGTTTTAGCACTATTATGTGGTCGTTACCAATTCTGACCAGGAACTGTCATGTGATGATGATGGTAATATTCTGTCTCTACTGGCTCTAATATTGTAAAAAACAAACAAACCATCAACTGATATTTTTCCAAGATAGTGTTTTTATTCAGTTGTGTGTAACCATGTTCTTTAAGTAGTGTTTTTTTTTTTGTGGTAGCTTAGCATTAGCCTCTGTGGGTAACAGCCTTAGCCTCTATGGGTAACTTAGATAGCTTAGCTTTAGCCTTCATGGGTAGCTTAGATGCCTTCCGGTTACCCTCTGTGGGTAAGCTCCATTACATCAAATTATCATCTCTTTATCATCACTCCATTACTCCACTGTTATTGTGATGTTATAGAGCCTCTAAGCACAGCGGTACCCTGAATTATGAAAAATGATGCAAAACGTCATGTTTTTTTCCGAGCTGCTGTCCCACATCGTGTCGCTCGCGCTGCTGGTGGGCTCAGATGTCGCTGATCACTGAGGAATAAATTAGCTAATGTAAATTTGATTTTTTTTTTGGTTCCGCACGGCCACATGGCCCCCAGAGGACTGGCTACGCTAGCATTCGGCTAACACTGGCCTCATTGGCGCGTCTGCGGGGGTCGATGAAGACGTCAACACACGTTCCTTCTGAAGGAAGGACGACGCCTCCTGCCATCAGCGCGGCTGATGCAAGTCGGTGATTGACAGGAACGTGTGGATCTTTCGGGGTCATTGCAGCGTTCCCCCGGCGCTCCCATCTTTCATGTGGCCTGGAACAGTCGCTTTGGAAGCCCTAATTAGTTCAATAACTGTTATTTTGACTGCGCTCACTTCTGGCTCGCAGCTCGCGAGTCGCCGTTGTTGCAGGATAATCCCTCCTTGATCTTTTTTTTTTTTTTTTTTGTGGTTGTGTTTGTGTTCGGAGGCGGCGTTTCTGCTTAATTGGATCATACAGATGGAAGGATGGCGCAGGAAAATGGGGGGAAAAAAATAGAAACGAGGACACGTAACCTAGTTGGACACCTCTTGACACCGCGACTAAATTCACCATTAGCGGAGCTTAAGAGGGTTATTTCAACACTTTTTGAGAGGCGGCTTAGCCAATCCCGCGCGGACACGGCAACCAATCCCCTCGCTGCTCCAGCACAACCGATCCCATTGAGCGCCGGGAGTCACACGGGGTCGACGGTGAACGGTGGTTCAAGAGCAAATTAAAGAGCCTTGTTGTAAGACAAGGCAGGGTTATTCATAGAGCGGCACTCACGACGTAAGTCAATTTAAAGTGCTCCACAAAGGAATAAAAATGCATCGTAAAATTTAACATTAAGAGGAAAGAAGTTAGGTTTGGGGTTTATGCGGAAGCTGCAGTAAATAATGGCTCGCGGAGGCCTGATTTAAATAAGCTGGCCGCTTCAGCAGGAAGCTGCCGGGGAACACGGAGGCTCTGAAAGCTGCTCCGCTCGGCTGGCTTCTGATTAAACGTCTAGACGGGACCCCAGATGACCCGAAGGGTCCGGATTCCTCGTGAAGAACTAGTCAGTCTCAGATGCATCGAGGCCCGAGACCATTTGGCGCTCAAACGGCGAGAGCAGGGTTTTAGATTGGATGGTGTGATGTGCCCCACTCCAGTCTGGAGGAGCTGCAGCAGCCTGATTTTTTTTTTCTTAACCTCGACCTGTGAACGCACCGTTACAGTAATCCAGGTTGTGATGCGTTGCTGTTTATGAGTGATTCAGTCACTGGGAACTGAAGCACTTTTTTTGTGTGTGATTAATCTGAGTGCTAACGCATATTTTAAAGTTTTGTTTCTATGATGAGGATGTAAATAAAGGCATCGTAATTTTCTAAATATTTTTTGGAACACTTGGCGCGTGCGCCCCGCGACTAAGCGCAGTCGTTTACCTCGCTGTACCCAAGCCGGCCTGCCAGACGACGCTCTGGGTCAAAGAGCAGATGGTCTGCATCACATTTTTGAACATGTCTTACCCACAGGTGGTGCCGACGCTCCGTACATGCGCAGGTGCAAGGCTGTTTTGCAAATCGCGGACTTTTGTGGACAATTCCGCGAGTGGCGAGTCCGGACCTCAAACCCGGAAGTGTCCCTGCTCTGCCCACTTTTAGAAGTCCGACAGGCTGCTGAATTGAGGAAGACACATATCCCAGAATGCATTAGAATCAACGCACGGACGATCAGCAGCGAGCGGCGAATGGCGAGCGGCGAATGGCGAGCGGCGAATGGCGAGCGGCGAATGGCGAGCGGCGAATGGCGAGCGGCGAATGGCGAGCGGCAACGTCGGCGGCGACAACAACCGCAAGACGTCTCTCCTCCATTTTGTTTTTTGTTTTTTTTCTTTTTAAATTCGGCTTGGATCTGGAACTCACCAACTTCCACAAACTCCCCCAACTTAGTTTGCCACCGTTCATCTTTTATTCGCCCGCTCGCTCAAAAATAGACTCATTTAAAACATATACCTCACACGTCCATAACCAACATATACATGAATATATAAATGGATACACACGTAAACGAATATATATTTATATATGAAATATTTAAACAGGGATGAGTTGTGGTTGTTTTACATGATTCACTCTGTAGGTGACGCTAATGACGCTTATGCGCTTAGCACCAGCTGCCATTCACACACAAGAAGAAGAGGAGGAACGCCGCTATTCCAAACGCAAGGAGTGGACCTGCCAACTCGCCAACTTCTGGAGTTTGAACTTGTGGCGACTTCACTTGAGAATTGAGAAACGGCCCAAGTCTAAACCTCAGCTTTGTGGGTGCCATTTCTTTACCAACTTTGGCCAGTGGGTGTCGCCACTGTGCTGTTGACACCGATACTTTAGCATTAGCCTCCATGGGTGACTTACGTAGCTTAGTGTTAGCCCCGATGGGTAAATAAGGTAGCTTAGCGTTAGCCTCTCTGGGTAACTTAGGCAGCTAAGCGTTAGCCATCGTGGGTAACTTGTGCGACTCTTTGCCATGACGACGACCCAGATGGAGGGAGCACACATGCTGTAGTTTTTCTTACCGCTACGTTACGGCACGCTGCGATGTTTTGGTGAATAGTTTGTTTGAAGAGTGGACTTCTGCTGATCTGATCGGTGATGGATTCTTATGCTTTAGCAGAGCTGAAAACCCTGCATGAGCAACGAATCCAGCATCATAAAGGAAGAGTATGCAGTGTTCTTATATTTCACTAGACGCTCGCCTGGCAGCGGCCAGCGCTTCATTAGCGCCAATAGCCTGTCTATGCAGCTCCTCTGTGGCTTTAAGCGCAGGCTTGTTAGTCAGAATAATGTATTACGAGTCTCCTTTATTTAGCCTAAAGCCTCTCTGTGCTACGCTCCTGCTCAAACTGGAAATTTCGACATCATAGTTTATTTTTCAAACCAATCAGACGAAACAAGCAGCAGCCGGCAGCGTGACAAAAGACATGACAACAACAAACGGCACAACCACCTTGGCTTGAAATGGGGCTGAACAGGCAGAGCTCATCAGATGCTGCTGCCGGTTGTCTGATTACAACGAAAACTGTGCTGATCAGTTCTTAGTAGCCTCTGCTACTGTTTATCTAGCCGGTCTGGCCTGACACTCCATATTTACACGCTGTTATATGCGTCATTGCAGCAGAAATGCAGGACGTGAAATCAATAATGCGGCTTTGATTCTTGAGCCGTTTGTTCTCCATCACCAGAGCTTCTGGAGATCTCCATCCTCCGACAGCAGACATCCATGTGAGGGCCTCTTTGACGGGTACAGACTAGTGAGAGGCCATCGTCTTCAAATGTCGACCTCTGTAAGTCAGACGTGAACAAGCTATGAGCTGCTGCTGCTGCTGCTGAGGAGCTAGCTTAAAAGAAAGGACTGAAGTAATTTGATATATTTTACAGATTTTAGGTTTATAACCCCCCACCCCTTTGAGAGGTGGCTGAGCACCACACTGACCATAAATTACAGAAAAAAGCACGAATCTTAACTTGCTCCTTGTGTACGATAGCTGTTAGCTGCTAAACCATGTTTAGCTGCGAGCTGCTAACATAAGCTGCTACTGCTGTGCTACTGCTGGCGATCTGGCACAGGAATCATTCAAAGACGCTCTGCCCTGTTAAGTGGAACGTCACCAGCTTATCTACGAGGCTGGTAACATGAAGGACACGCTCATGGCTATGTCGCTAACCATGCTGGGCGAGTTTTAGCCGGTGTGTGCGTGACTGACGTGGTCCCCATACTGCTGAACATGTCACCTGCTTTGCATCGTTTTTTTACGCATTTATGGCAGGCAGCTCGCTTCTTTTAACTCTCACTGCTCTTTTCCGTCTCTTCAACCGTCCGTTTGTTTTGGCCCACGGGTTTTAAACGTGAGAAGGTTGTGTTCCTGCAGCTGCCGTCACACCGGCCAATCACATCCCGCCTTTGTCTTCAGCATGAAAGGGTCCGATCAGCTTTCACTCCTAGGTCACATGACTCCACTACACTAAATTAAGCTTGGCATTAGCCTCTGTGGGTAACTGAGGTAGCTTAACCTTAGCCTCCATGGGTAACTTAGGCAGCTTAGCATTAGCATCCATGGGTAACTTAGATTGATTAGCGTTAGCTACCATGGGTAACTTAGGCAGCTTAGCATTAGCATCCATGGGTAACTTAGATTGATTAGCGTCAGCTACCATGGGTAACTTAGCTTAGCATCAGTCTCCGTGGGTAACTTGTGCTACTCTTAGCCACAAATTGCAACCGTCTTGGCTGAAGTGGCACGCGAACGTGGTTCAGTCTGCTGAGTTTGTGCAAAAAAGTAGCAGTGACCCCCATCTCACTGGCTTCTCTGCCGCCCTCTACTGGCCACTACCAGCAATGATTCCATTTTGTTTGTCATATGATAGGGAAAACAGAGTAAATGGTGACTGGGGGCGACTTTAAGGACAAACATGGATAATCTGTCTACTGTCAGAGCAGATGTTAAGTCACAGATTAGTTGATATACGGAGGTCATCTGATCCTCAAGAACAGGATTGTACTTTCGTCTTTCACCCACATTCTCCTAAGAATAGATAATCCACACGCAGCGGCAGCAGCAGCCGACATCTCCCACAGTATCCGTCCATTCTCTGCTTCACAAGGATTCATCAGTCAGATCCTCCTTCTATCAGTCCCCCAGATGTTAGACAGATGTTGTCACTCAAGTGGACACCATCAGGTTCGACATATTCAGCAGACACCAGGTAATGTCTGCCCCCGACATCTGACCGTGACCGGAGTCCGTCCTCCACCCGGCAGCCCGGAGCAGAGAACCGAGCGAGGTCGTTGGATAAGATTGAATATGATTTTAGTCTTTGAGACGTTTGCAGATCCGCCACTGTGACAGCGAACATTCCTTTGGAATCCATCACCTGCTCCTTCTTGCCCCATAAATCACCTGTGAAAAGGATAGAAAATGTAAGAAAACGTTCATTTCCTCTGTTTTCACACGTGACTCCAGCAGATGATAAACGTCTGGCTGCCAGCCTTTTTCAAAATCCTGTTTTTCCTTTAGACGGATTTAATAACGAGCAGAAACAGATGCAGTCGAGCATATACGACCATAGATGTATACGACCATAGATGTATATGACCATAGATGTATATGACCATAGATGTATACGACCATAGATGTATAAGACCGTAGATGTATACGACAATAGATGTATACGACCATAGATGTATACGACCATAGATGTATATGAGAATAGACCATATACAACCATAGATGTATATGACCATAGACCATATATGTCCACAGACTGTACATAACATAGACTGTACATAACCACGTATTGTTTGGAATCACAGACTGTATCTAATCTGGCCTCCACGTCCTTCTGCTGTCCAATAACAAAGCCAATAGTACTCTACATGCAGGAGCCGCCATCTTGTGCTGGTGATGTCATTGGGAGTCTGAGTCTGCTCAGTAGCGGCAGGAAACAGCCAGTAACAGTTATAGAAAGTCAGTGTTACGCGTCCTCTCCACTCTCTCATGTAGGATCCCTAAACAGACGTCTGTAAACGCCTCCACCACTTCCTGGATGTCACTCCGAGTGCAGTGAAGGCGATGCAGAGCGCTGGGCCCCCGTGCTCCTCCCCCTTGCTCCTCCCCCGTGCTCCTCCCCCTTGCTCCTCCCCCGTGCTCCTCCCCCGCTAGCTCCCCACTGCACCCCTGATCACAGAGTGTAAGTGATTTCTCATCATCAAATGAACTGTGGCGGCGTTTGTTCTGCGCCGCCATCAGCAGGGTCCCGCTAGCAGCTGATCGCCGCCCGCCCTCGCCCCATTTGTGTCCGGCAAATCACCCGAGGAATTATCTGGGTCGTAGAACACACACACACCTGGGTCGAAGATGCGACGAGCCACACCTGCTTTACTCACACACACACACACACATACACACACCCACACACACTCCGGGTCCAGGAATAAACACAAACACAACGCCGTGTGGGAAGAGAAGGCCAGAATGTTCCTGGAAACGTACCATCGAGCCTGGAATCTGCTTCTCGCCTCGCCGAGTGTGAGGAGGAAGAAGCCGTAACTTTTGAGTTCAGACTCTTAAACGTGGGTGAACGAGGACGTTCCTGGAGGGACGCCTGCGATTGGCCCCCAGTTTTACGTCTTTTGGGGATCACAGCTTTGCTGCTTCCTATGAAAATGCTTCTCCTTGCCACTGATTGGCTGATGTTGTCGTTCTAACGGCCTAATGACATGACCTGCGTCTGTAATCTCGCCAGCAGGGAGGTTTTACTCTGAAATCCCACAGGAAGTGAGTTGTCCTTCAGTGTTTCTCCTTTCCATCAACGGCGCCGTGTCCTCACCACGATCGTGGTCCGGTTAGCCAGTGGGTGGCGGGCGGGTGTTGATGCGCCGCTGCTGGACAAAATGGATGCCAGCCCGAAGTGACCACATGCAAAATAACGACGCCAAAGAACCTCAGTTACCCATGGAGGCTAATGCTAAGCTACCTATATTACCCATGGAGGCTAATGCTAAGCCACATTGGTGACATAGGTTACCCATGCAGATTTACACACAGTTTCCTAAGTTATGCATGGGGCTAATGCTAAGCTTCCTAAGTTAGAATAGAATAGAAGAGAATAGAATAGTCTTTCTTGTCATTGTACAGAGTACAACGATATTGGAGTGCAACTCCCTTTGGTGCATTTCTAAAAGAGCATAAACCACAATACTATTAAAAAATAAATTGATAAATACAGATATAAACACAGTAGCAGCCACAGTTAGCTAACGCTAAGCTTCCTAAGTTATGCATGGAGGCTAATGCTAAGCTAACTATGTTACCCTTAGAGGGTAACGCTAACCAAATTAAGTTACCCATGGCAGCTAACACTAAGCTACATAAGTCACCCATAGAGGCTAACGCTAAGCTACCTAACCTACCCTGGAGGCTAACGCGAAGCTAAGTTACCAATGGAGGAAAATGCTAACCAATCTAAATGAACCATAGCGGCTAATGCTAAGCAATCTATGTCAACCTTGGAGGCCAATGCTAAGCAGCCCAAGTTACCTTTGGAGGCTAATGCTAAGCTATGTAAGTAACCCCAGAGGCTAATGCTAAGCTATGTAAGTAACCCCAGAGGCTAATGCTAAGCTACCAAAAATATGAAGAGATAACATCTGCACCTTACAACCGTTTACTAAACTGCTTCTCTGAGTCGCTAAACGTCACGCAGCTCGGAGAACATAGTAATATCTGAGATTATCTGCTTATACTGTTTCCTTATGACTTTAGTACTTCCTGTTGCGCCGGGCTAACCCTGCCAGTCACCAGTCTGCCCGAAGCAACACCGACGCCTGCTGGTGAACATGGGTATTGTATTACACCATTACATTTTTAGGAAATGTAATGGTGGGGGGTGGGGCAAGTTACTTACAAAATACAATACTGCAATAATTATAATAACAAGTTTCCACATAGACATACCCCTATAAAAACACGTTTATTTATGATTGTCTCTGGCAAGTTTGAGCTTTAACTAAATGACGCTGGCACCTGAGTCGCTGCAGAGGAGGAAACGGCCGGGAATGACTTTTCCCTCCAAGTGTACATAAGGAGCGTCGCAGCGGCGCCCCACACTGGCACGACAGCGCCATGGCCGCTCGGATAATTGGGGGCTGTTATGCAATCGAGAAGGTTTGGCAGGAATTATTCAGGGAATGTTTTCCCGCTGAAGGCAACAGAGGAGGAGAAGCCTTTCAACTCCAGCTCAACAGGCTCCGTTCTCCGAGTGTGAACGTCGGAAAATGTGGATTTCTTTTTTCTGCAAAACTATCCAGACACCAGGCAGGATGCACCCTCGCATCCTGCAGACAGAACAAGGGAGGGGGCACAAAGTGGGTTACAGTGGAGTTGCGTCATTGTTCGAAAGCGCCAAAGCATTTGATTCAGTCCACATTATCGTCACTTTCAACTGGCAGCCGATGCCGGTGAAACGTCCATTCGAAACCTTGGGCGCCTTTGAGTTTGAGCAGCTGCGCTGTGGGAACAGCTTCGCACGGTGGATCTCGCTGAGGCTACCAAAGCCCCCAAACACGATGTCGAAAATGTAAGCCGCTGCTGTGAACGCTGGGAGGGACCTCAGACGGTCCCGCGGCGCCACCGCGGTTGCAGCCCTCCGCAGACGCCGCATCCGCGCCTGTCAGACACAGATCTGGGTTAAAAGGCAGCTAAGCGAGAGCTCCATATGCAAATGTGGAGTCAAACTAGTGACAGTCATGGGTTTCATTCGGGAGCATCCAGCGCCCCGAGTGTTCGACTTTGCTGTCTTCAGGCTGGATCGCCCCGGTTTGGACGTGAACGCGGCAGCCAATAGGAGCCGAGCTAAACCGGGACGCCAGAGTACAACCGGAAACGCAAGAACGTCCCTGAGACCATCTGGTGACGGGATCATAGCGGCAGCGGCAGCAGCAGCGCCGGTCACCATGGTGACGTTCTGACCAGTGAGTGACCAGCAATCTAGTTACATGAGCACTTGGTCATCGTTGGTACCTGGTTGTCATGACTACATCATGGCATGACTGTTGTTACACGAGCAGCGTTGAACGCAAGCTAACGTGACTCAAACTCACTCCCGGGGTAAAAACAGTGCCTCATCCTGGCTGACCGTGAGTCTGACTAGTAACGGTGATAATAATCGGCATCCTGATCATAATTCATCCGCAGTGGCCCGTTGGTGTGCTGTCAGAGTGGCAGCACCACAGCGTGAGAGTGACAAACATGGCGGCCAGTTAACTCTGACTAAACTAACAGCCGCAACATGAAGTTAGCCGTCGCCTATCAGCGAGCGCTTCCATCGCGGACCCGTCGCTCTCTCCCTCCCTCTCTGTCGATCTGTGTCGCTCCCTCTGTCTGTCTCTCTTAATGGCGCCGCATGATCTTGTTATCTTTTAATCCGCCACCCATCATGCACCTCTGTGAGACGTCGCACGGGGTCACCGGGGCTGCTCGCCGTCCAGTGTAGCGGAGTGAGGTGTGTGGCGCTCTTGAGGAAATTTCCATATGTGGCATAATCCACACACGTATGCATTTTATGCATACGTGTGTGTGAGTGCTGCATACGAGCAAGTGTGTGTGTGTGTGTGTGTGTGTGTGCATCAGGGCGGGTTATAGCCTCTTAGGGCTTTAGGCGGGTTAATGCTGGGTTAGTGGGCTGTAATGGACGCCGCTTTGCTGTGTTTAAAGTGCCGCGCTGAGATCACGGTGACACACATTCGCCACAGAGCATCTCTTTTCCTGTTTGTAGCTAACACCTCATCTTATTTCTTGTCCGTCTTCTTCATAGCTTGCGTATAGTAATTCTTCTTCAAAGCTAGCATCTCTTTTTTCTTCTTTGTAGCTAGCATCTCCAGAGATGAGTTCGTTAGGAATTTGAAGCTTCGAGTTGTCTTCAAGTGTTTTGGGAGGATACGCGAGCTGGGTGGTCGCTGCTAACTGGTGTCGGCTGGTTTTTAGCAAACATTCGTCAGGAGGAAACGCTGCATTTGATTTGATCATTTCACCTACGCATGAATCAATGTTGGCCGCTCCCAAGAGTACGTGTGTGTGGCACTCTTCCCACTACTACTACAAGTACCACACCCTAATGCCCATAATTGACCAATGACCAAAATATTAGGGACCCCTCCCAGTGTAACCCAGCACAGTCCAACAGGGTCACAAACTACAGTCCCAATAACAATCATTCAAACATGTCAACACCTCTCTCACACACATTCAATCACAATCACCTGAGGGGAGAACTGATTGCAGGGCTGTTGTATTATACTCTATGGTGGACACGCGCTGGTCGTAATCTTATGGCTGATGTGTTGTATTATACTCTATGGTGGACACGCGGTGGTCGTAATCTTATGGCTGATGTGTTGTATTATACTCTATGGTGGACACGCGGTGGTCGTAATCTTATGGCTGATGTGTTGTATTATACTCTATGGTGGACACGCGCTGGTCGTAATCTTATGGCTGATGTGTTGTATTATACTCTATGGTGGACACGCGGTGGTCGTAATCTTATGGCTGATGTGTTGTATTATACTCTATGGTGGACACGCGGTGGTCGTAATCTTATGGCTGATGTGTTGTATTATACTCTATGGTGGACACGCGGTGGTCGTAATCTTATGGCTGATGTGTTGTATTATACTCTATGGTGGACACGCGGTGGTCGTAATCTTATGGCTGATGGGTGTGTGTATTTCACACCCTGGAATACAGCATCATTTTAAAAAGCAGAGTTAAAGCCGAGTTTTGTGTTGAGATGGTGGCTGCAGCATCTTCAAAGCCTCCCCGGCCGTCTCGGCTGAACTGCTCCTTTAATTTTGAGTATGGCGTTCCATGCTTGAAGTCCACGGTAACAAAGGACATAAATATAGATCACAGTGTTTGGGTGGCGAGGACGTGATGATGATGATGATGATGATGATGTTGGAGCACTACAGATACCTGATAAGAGACTTCTTTGAAAGCTCCCGCTGTGCTGATGGCTGATAATGGAGTCATTTCGCGGGATGAATCGCTTTAGTGAAGAACGGGAAAAGGTTAATGTGAACATTTGCAGGCTAGGCCGCTGCTCGCCGCCGCTGCTCGCTGCCGCCGCCGCCACACGCCGCCGCCACAGCGACGCCGCAACGCGCTCGTCCCAAAAGCAGCAAGAACTCATATTTATAAGTGAGAAATGTGTTTAACGGCAGTTGTTTTGTCAGCAGCTCCTCCAGACGTCCGTCTTCTCCTCTGCTGCTGCAGCGATGTCCGGGCTTCACATCGACGCCCGTACGTCCGCTCAACCAACCACGAATCACCATACAGGGTGGAGGTGGGCGTGGTTTATACCAGAGGTCGAGTTCAAGTCGGCCTCCAGCAGCTTTAAATCACTTACAAACTCGCCTTTGAGCCAAAGAATGGCGTGATCGGAGGGTTCGTTTCCTTGGGAAAAAAACATTCCTTCATGACCTGAAAATAGCTCGGATGTATGTTAGTCTAGCCTCTTAGGGCTTTAGGCGGGTTAATGCTGGGTTAGTGGGCTGTAATGGACGCTGCTTTGCTGTGTTTAAAGTGCCGCGCTGAGATCACGGTGACACACATTCGCCACAGAGCATCTCTTTTCCTGTTTGTAGCTA
>CAAKHG010049163.1:0-10669 GCA_901007715.1 Dactylopterus volitans | reverse complement strand
GTGGTCAAGCTCAACGTGACCATAACTTCAAAATTCATAGGCTTTGTTACTGCAAATATACAGTATAATGGAGTCAAAAGATGCAGTGACACTGAAAATGGTCAAAGGTCACCTTCACTGTGATGCAACCTTGTGCAATGAGGACAGTTTTCCGGTCGCTTTACAACACTTCAGATCAGAAAACCTACCAACTTCGGGCCACACGCGGATGCGAATCGTGACCTGGCTGGACAGCATTTGCGTACCGCCAATTCAAGCCGCCGCTGGTGTTCCTTTTAGTCCACGGATGCGAGCGCTCGTCAGTGTGAACCAGACGGGGATTTAGCGCAGACACCTGCTGGGTTTACGCGGCGCCAGACACTCGCAATCATGGTTTGGTTTAAATCCACGAACCAAATGAAAACGGTCCTATTTTCAAATGAGCAGGGCCCAGTACGAAAGAAGGGGTGGCGTAAACCGAAAGAATGACTATCGCCATGGAAACAGCCAATCAGAATGCTCGGTGTTCCCTCGACCGCAACGGGCAGAATCCAGGAGACGGCTTAATCCACGACTTCGTGAATGATTGGCGCGCCAAACCGAAAGTTCTGCCTCCATCCTGGGTTGGAAGGTTCCATAAGCGCGACTCCTTCCCTCGTTGTCCTGTCGCACATTTTTGGTTTCGTGAAAGGACAGATTGGCAGCGCAGTAACAAAGAAAAAAAAAAAAGAAAAATCAAGCATTATGGAAAAGGCGCCGCGGCGCTCCTCTTCCTCGCCTCCGGCAGGCCTGCATGCTCACGGAGCCGCTCTTTATTTTTAAGCTAATCACAGAATCGTATTTGCCGCTCGTTGAACCACGTGACACGCGAACGCTCCTGTGCGCGTCACACCGCCCCCCCCTTCCGATTGAACACCTCGGTTACGTCAACAGATCCGACCAGATCCCGCCACGTGTAAACTTCGATCTCAGTGGAGAGCGAGGAGGCGGCGCCCACGTGAACCCGGCCGGTGACCCGGCAGCTGCGAGCGGGCCGTCGCTGCTTGTGCTTTTTTGGTCGCTTCAGTGTGTTGTGGGGGAAAAAAGAAAAAAAAAACAACAAATGAATCATTTGTGCCGTGGTTTGGCTTTGTGTCATGTTGAATTTGTGCCGTGAACGTTCTGCTGTGTTCCAGGTGAGCCCGCCCCCAACTCCCGCCCCCCTGGCCGGCTGCGTCGGGTCAGCGGTGGACTCGCGCCGCCGTTAACCACAAAAAAAAAAAAAAAAAAAACACCAGAGAGGAGCCGGCGCGACACAAATAACTTTATTCATCCGTCACAGTGAGGCATCGCCTGCTGCTGCTGCTGCAGGTCAGGACACATCGGCTTCAAGTCTGGTAGAATTCAGGTCTCGATTTCCGCAGCGTCCAAAATGGCGGACGCGCACAATCGGCACGGTGAGTGAGGAGCCAATTCGGACAAATCGCTTTTAAGTCGGGACGCCGCTGATATCCAAAAAAAACCAAACAAACACCCACAGAAACACGGGGCTGCATCTCAGCGACTCGAAAGCCAGGTTTAGTTGAAATATCGGTGAGATCGCCAATCGTGACATGTTATCCATTTATGGTTTCCTTTTAATGTTGGTCTAAAGCAGCAACAAAAAAAAGTCATACCCCCCCACCCCGCACTTTCTCCACACACACGATACAGTATTATGTTGGATAAGAACCACGCAGCCACAGTGTGAGCTGATGCAAGAAATACAGTTAACAAGGCTACCGGGTTATTTTCAACATCAGTTCCATCTGCAAATTAATGATAATAACAGTCCATTGCAGTACCCACCCAAAAAAAAGTCAAGTTCAATCAAATACAGCCACAAACGCTGCATCACTTTCAGGAATGAACAGAAGCAGGAACCAGTGATTTGACATTTGTGGTTAAAAAAGAAAATACAAAAATGAATCTTCCTGATCAACAAGTTCATGAACCGGCTGCTTGCTTCTGTCCTAAACACTCGACAGTTAGCAAAACCCGAGTCCCCACACTCAGAAGAGCTCAGCAGGTCTGAGAAACGGCCGTCTTTAAAAAAAAAAAAAAAAAAAGGCAGTTATTTACGATCTTTTGCTGTAAAATACTGAGTCATCGAGGGTGATGCGTTAAAAACGTCTTGTTCCAACAATATTCAGGTTTTTTTCAAAGTGAAGCACCAGATACCCGCATTTATTGGCACGCTTAAACATCCGAAAACTAGCAAGAGATTCATTTGTTAATGACGACGTGTCCAGATTGATGAGCTGGTGCGTCGTTACGTTTCCGAGCTCCAGCGCAGGAAACCCTTGGAACCGCTGGTTCTTCAGCCCCTCAGCTTATTTTATGGCGACGGAACATTTCTGACGAAGGTAATACTGATCCAACCTGACCATGACTCCAAACAGTATCAACCAGGTGGTTGTCTGTGAGCCGATGAAAACGCAAAAAACAACGCGACAACAGAAATAAAAACAGCTTTACCACCAACGGTCCCAATTTTCCACTTGTTTATCGCCGCCCCCCCCCCCCCAAGAGTTTTTGTCCCAAATTATCGGAGATGATTGAGTTGTGGAATTTTGTGGGCGCCCTCCACGCCCGCCGCTTCCGGCCCAGGCTGGCGGTGCAGCGTTGGACGACGCCGACAACTGGCAGTAAAAGTGTCAAAAACGGTTTTTCAAGATGAGCTGCAACTGTCAGTTTTCGACGTTGAGCCAACAATTAAGATCATCAGTGGCGGGTTTTGGAGGTTCCTTTTTTTTTCTTCTTCTTAGTTTTCTAATTTCATATACGTTAAACGACTATTCTGCTAAATGATCTGAAAGTTTATAGGTAATAAAAAAAAATGGAGCTGTAGCTCCAGTCAAAGCGGGGCACACATTACAAGGTTATAGGCCCGATTTTGGGTCGGATCCTCCTCTCCCGATCAAAGTCGGCAAAGGCCCGATTATCGGAGCAGGTTCTCCCGAGGTGTGTCGCCAGTGAGTTTAGCAAACATGTCCGTCATTAACGATCGTGAATCCTGTAGCGGCACCGAGAGAACAGTACGTATCGCGTGGAGCGGAATGCTAGCCAATGCTCGTCATCCGCCGCGTTTGTTAATACTTAAGTCACGTTGCACGCATACACACACACAAAGAGCAAAAATGAATTTCTCCCCAAGTGTGGGATCTCTCGCATTTTTAGAAAATCGGTTAAGATTCTAAAAAAAAACAAAAAAAAAAACTTGGAATGTGTACCCCGCCCGAGACCCCGAGGGTATTAGTTGAAATTGCACTTTAATATGCACATTCACATTCATCTACTGACGCGCGGGAAACCTGGATGGGTCAGCTCCCGCCGGGTCCAGTTTCCTCCCGGCGGGAATGAGCTGATCAGATGTTCCCGGGTTGAAAGTGACTTTGCGCAGGAACCAAGGACCACTTCTGCGTGGATGCTACAGTCCGTTAGAACGTGGTAGTACCGGGTCACAGTGCGAGCTGCTACCAGAGGAGGGTTGTGAGGCGGGTGGATGAGACCTTGGAAGTTATCAGCTTCTATCCGAGAGGTTGTTTTTTTTTTATGCATCGAGGGGTTGGAAGTTGTCACGTTAGCGTACCGCGTTTGCCGCAGGGAGGCGACGTTTATACCGCACAGACCCAGTTAGCAGCGGCTATCTGAGCGTCAGCGGCTAGCGGAGCGAGAGCGCCCAATCACATGCTCGGCATTCACTGCCGCCGCTTTTCCCGGCAGTCGCCGGTAGCAACATCAGCTACTGCATTAGCGTGACCGGCATCCGCAGCTAGCAGGTTAGCATGCGAGTTAACGTTCAAAAAAACGAGATAAAAATGACTGTCGGCTCAGGTTGACATTTGCAATAAAGTCACTCGGGAGCGAAAACGTCAGGTGGAGCGTCGCGACCTTCTCAGCTGAAGGTCAGGAGGCGACGCAGTAGCGCCGGAACCCGGTTGGTCGGCCCGATGGCGACGATAACGCCTCACATTTAAGGGTCAGCGATGAATAGCGCACAAAAAAAGACTATACACACACAACATGCCAATAACCTGGCGCGCGAGTAAGAGGTGGAGCTGTCAGATAGAAGCTGATAGGTCAGAAAGGTCACAGTGTGTGAAATTCAAGCATATAACAAACAAAAAGTTTCCTCCAGCAGTGGGTCGGTTTGTGCTTTCAGGGCGAATCTCGTCGTCTCCGCCCGCCCGCTGCGGTCCACTTACATAAAGTGAGCATCTCTGCGGTCAGCTGACCGCGTGCTCCGTCCAATCAGGTCCGAGGAGGAGAGGGAGGAGGAGGAGGACTGTCGCGGTTGGCCAGTCTGGTGCAAACATACCTCACACATGGATGACGGCATCGTCCTCCTCGTCTCGGATGTCCTCGCCCTCTAAAGTGTCCGCGGGCTCCCTCCCCGCGCACCCTCCCTCCTCCCCCCCTTCAGGGGCTCCGCAGGGGCCGATGATATATCTGTAATCTCCTCCGATGGCCAGCGCCGCCCCGGAACCCACCATCAGCCAGTCCTTCTCCTCGTCCTCCGCTCGGCACTGCCAGGGGACGCTCCAGCTCCCCGATGCCGCCGCCGCCGCAACCGCCTCCTGCGGGCCCGGCGCCGCATCCTCCCCGTCCAGGTTGACGTAGAGCAAGGGCTCCTTCGACGGTGGGCTGGGCGACAAGCTGAGCCACAGTGCCTCCAGCTGGCTGACCAGGTGCTGGAAACTGGGGCGGCATTTGGGGACGGGACTCCAGCAGCTGTGCATGATTTCATAACTGACACAGAGAAAGGAGACATCGTCAGCCCGGCCACCGTGACGAGGGAACGTGAGAGTAAGAGACTCGGGGTTCCAGTCCTGGGCGATACTGATATGCTGCTGAGTTGCTGGGTTTTTTTTTTTTTTTTTTTTTAGTTCTTTCCATTTTTCCATCGCATAGTTGATTAGGTTTGGGTTAGACACTTCTCCTGCGTGCCTAAGAACCGTCAAATGCTGGAAATACCGTAATCACTACAGGTTGTAATCTAATTTATGTTCTTATCGAGTAGCCCGCCGACAAGGGGCCTCTAAAGATGGAGCCACAAGCGTCCACTGTTAGGGTTTAAGCAAGGCGCGGTTTTACTAGAAATTAGGTTTTATATACATTTTCAGAAATTTGTCACTTTTAAAAGCCATTTTTCCACACAATAAAAAAATTATGAGCCGGTTTATTCAATAGCAAAGATGAGCAAATATTCTGCAAGTGAAGGGGTGATGCTCTCAGATATGATCTCCTCATTAATAAACGTGTGAGAGCAGCCCGTCCGTGTTGTAACCACCCGAAGGTTTCGGCTAATGGAAGCTTCTCATCGCATTTTTAAATTGGAAACCAAATTTGCTCTCTAAACATCACAACTTCATCACACTGATACAGATCCTGCAATGCATCATGGGAGAGGAACTCACATGTCGCTCCTGCAGTCCGGAGGCTTCTTCAGTCGTTCTCCTTTGATCAGATACTCGTAGATCTCCGAGTTTTCCACGCCGGGATACGGAGTCTGGCCCCGGGTCATGATCTCCCACATCGTCACGCCAAACGCCCACTGATGTACACACACACACACACACACACACGTACAATGAGTTTATTAGTATGCAAAGAAGATGGAAACGAAAGGAAACTCAAGATCTTTCTGTAAATTTTCCTATATATATCAACGCAAAGACCCTATCCAGGTGCATCATGGGAAACTGCACTGAATTTGCACGGACCTCAGATGATGTTTAAAGAAAAAAAAGAAACTACAAATACTCAGCAAAGTCAGGAAAGCTGGAATAATACTTGAGGTGGAATCGTGTCACAATCCTGTTACGACATCGCATCGTTTTCACCTGTGATTTGCTGCCTCAGGCCACATCCTGTGTGTGTGTGTGTGTGTGTGTGTGTGTGTGTGTGTGTGTGTGTGTGTGTGTGTGCGCGCGTGCATGTGTGTGTGCAGTACCACGTCGCTCTGTGTGGTGTAGACGTTGTCAGCCAGACTCTCCAGAGCGATCCACTTGACAGGAAGCTTGGAGACGGAGCCTTGCCTGTAATAATCTCCACTGTAGATCTTCTTAGAGAGGCCGAAGTCTGCAACACACACCGTCATGTTCTCATTCAGCCTGCCACACACACACACACACACACAACACACGCAGACAGTCTGAGTCCTCGGCAGCGCCCCCCAACAGGCAACAGTCTTCATCAAGTCCACAATGTGGACGGTCAGTTCTCGGCTTCACCAGCAAACATTTGTGTGAGACATTTAACATCCAGCTTGATGTTTCGGTCGCTTTTAAAGACAAAACGCAGACGACTAATCAAAAGCCGCAGCATGAGAACTCAGTTAAAAAGGCGACGACAGAAACCGAAGCAGACCTGAAGGTAAAAAAATGTGTGTGTGCGCGCGTTTGCGGGCGAGGTGATGCTTTTTACTGCGAGCTGGCTGGTGGACTGACATGCAGTTGCGGGCGGCGAGGTCCCGGTGGATGATGTTCCTGCTGCTCAGGTACTCCATCCCCCGGGAAACGTCCAGCATGAACTGGACCAGAGTCTGCAGGGGCAGGTCCTGCAGGGGGCGGAGCAGAAAGAGGAGGGGAAACGTTATCTTGGATTTATGGACCACGCGTGACGACGCTAGAACTCGACCGCACCAGGAAGAAGCACCCTCGCTTTTTTTCCTTCTTCTTTTTTTACACTTAAACGATCACAGCAATTGAGAACAAGCGTTATGATTTCGAAGCAGTACAATTTATGAAATCCTGCAGCTGCAGCGGTTCAGTTTTACTTGCTTGCGTCGCTTTGTCCTTCGAATCGCTGATCAAGCATAAAATTATGAACACTGGCTGTTTTGTCGTATAATATATAATGCAACAGCCCTGCAATAAATTACCCTAAGAGGTGTCCTTAAATCTTTGGCACCCTCATGCATATGAGTGGGATGACCAAAATATTAGGGACGCCTCCCAGTGTAACCCGGCACAGTCCAGCAGCGTCACAAACTACAGCCCCAATAACAATCATTCAAACATGTCAACACCTCTCTCACACACATTCAATCAGAATTAAACATAAAACTCCTCCTGAAGGGAGAACTGATTGCAGGGCCGTTGTATTATACTCTATGGTGGACACGCGGTGGTCATAATGTTATGGCCTATATGCATATGGAGGGAGGGTTAGGGGTGCTTACAAACGGCTGCTCTCCCAGTCTGGACAGCAGCAGGAAGGTGTGCAGGTCCCCGTGCTTCATGAAGGGCAGGACCACCATCGGGATGGGCAGCCGCTGGCCGGGCCGCCGGTGCAGGCTCACTCCTATTGGACGGGAGCAGGTTGTCAGTCAAAGCTGGCGCGGAAGAGCCCCCGTTTAGTATCTGGGCCCCCCCACCCCCGAATTAACGCGCGATGAGGCGTGGTACCGATCAGCTGGATGACGTTGATGTGGTCAAAGTCCTTCATGTAGGCCGCCTCCTTCAGGCACTGCTCGATGTCACCCGATGAGGTGATGTCGGCTGGACGGGCGTCAAACAGAAAACAGCAAGATGATGCAGATGAAGATGGAAGGTGGGACTCATTCCGAATCATGAGCACTTTCAACGTTTTACTTTTGCTGAGAATGTTTGAGTGGAATTAAAAAAACTGTATAAGTAAAACGGTATTGACTGACTCACATTTCAGGACTTTGACTGCCACCTTCTGGACGGACGAGTCCTCCATCTTTAAGAAGGCCTCACGGACCGAGCCAAACTCACCTGCACACACACACACAGATTTATATTCATCTTTTTTTTTCTGTGCTCACATCTGGACTAGTTTAAAAAGGGCTGGTTGACTCTCCAGATTTGCCGATTCTTGTTCGGTTTCTCACATTTCAAAACTTTGTTTCGTTAAAAAAGAACCGTGGATGCGGCCTGAGATTTGCTTTTCGCTCGGCAGTAAAACAAAAGAAATGATGAACAGTTCTGAGACCAAGATCGACATTAAATTTCTCCATACACAAAAAAACAGAAAAGTTTTTCAATGACTTCTGGCTCCATTTTTGTTCTCCACCATGGTCGCATCTGCTAAAATGATCCTGAATCTAGTTGTGCTCTCATTTGACTGTTCAATAAAAATTCACATCAACCCGATTAAAAGGTAAGAGATAATCAAAAAAAAAGCTGAACACCAGACACACAAAACTAAAACCATAAAATAACAAACCATACGAATAAGCCAACCAAAATAGTAAAAAAAAATGGAACTGCTTTGAGTTGTGCAAGACTCAAAACAAATATTTTCATGCTTCGCAGGAGAGGAAAAGAAGAATTTCGATTTCAGAATGCACAGGAACCCGTGGGCTCACAGTTACGTAACAATAATTAAGACCATTAAGAAGATTAGAACCTGGAAACTCCATTTTTCATGTGCGGCGTGTGACACGGGCACACTGACGGCGCCGCGGTGACATTCAAAATCGTTACTCGTCAGCACTTTTTCGTTTTTTCCCCCTGTTGTGTGCAAACATGTGGAGGAGCAGTGCGTCACACCGCCTCTGTGTACTCAATCACACCCACAGCCGGGCTCGCGGCGGGTTAATGCTATGCTAACACCAGGCTAATCCCCCCCCCCCAACAACCCTCACCTTTCCCCAGCATGTGCCCCAGTGACAGGAGCCTCTCCGGGATCAGGACGTCCTGCAGCTTGTTCTTCAGGTCGTCGTTGATTCCAAGACTGTCCACTAGGGGGCGGAGAGGATGAGGGGACGGCACGGTTACATCGCCAACGTGGCACACGTGGGACAGAAAACTTACGACAAGCCCCAGAGAAGCATGACGTGCGGCGGAGGTCACTTTGTCATCCTGATGTCACCCGAAAACATCTCAACAACGGCTATTACATAAGGTGGTTCTGACCAAGCAATCTGATTGGTCATCTCCTACCCGGCGACATGGATCGAGCAAGCGAGGAGGTTTGGTTTTAAAACTTTAAATTTCATCACACACCTCCAGCAGTGACTGTTTTCCAGTTATTATTACAACCCCACGTGGTTCCATATCAACAGATGACACCAGAAAAATGTTATCTAGCTTGAAATTTAACCAAAATTATGAATACGTTTTATATGTTTTAATCTTAGGTAACTCTTGCGCAATCGCAGTCTTACACGTGAGGGCTTGACTGACAGCCTCTGGGGCTTCTCCTCCATCGGGCATCGAGCGGGTGCCATTAGTTTTATCATCAATAACAGCCATGTTGCCGCCGATTGGTCAGATTGAGAGGCGCGGCGAATGTGACGCCGTGGCCGTGTTGCTCGACGGGCCGCAGGTAAATACGGGCGCGATGAACCAAGTCCATCAATACAGGTCGACGCATGTTTCCTGTCAACAGACTCGAGCTGCCTGGTGCCGATTCATCATCCTCCAATTCCCTTTTGCGGCGGCGGCAAACCCGATTCATTTCCGCCAGATTTTTTAAAAAGCGGGAAAGCGGAGAGGCTCGGATCTGCTGGCTGAATTCTAAAAAAAACAGAGTGGCGGCTCACGCGTCGACTCCTGCGGGTCGGTGCAGTTTCTGCTGAAGGATCGAGCCGCCGTGAAGGAGACGGAACTCTCGGGACCCGGAGGCTTGAAGACGGAACTGAAAGGGGACAAATCGGAGAGACATGAGAGACACAAGGGCGGACAGAAGTTTGGGTTCCTTTTTTGTTTTTTTTTCCCTCTCGAAAACTTCGCTCGTACCCAAACTGCGTCTCCTTTCCGCGGCGGCGGGCGAACATAGTGAGCATCAGTCCGATGATGGTGGCCACCAGCACGCCGAGCAGCAGGCCCACCCACATGTGGCTCCGCTGGGCCTGGGCCTGCACTGAGGGGCCACAGGGGGGCAGTCAGGCAGGCAGTCAGTCAACGTACAAGTCTGCTCAGTGACGGACAGTGTCGGGCATGTGACTTTAAAAAAGCGATTAGTTACAGTTACTAGTTGCTTCGCCCCAAAAAGTAACTGGACTAGTGACCACGGAGGGCAACTATTGCGTTACGCTCTTAAACATTCAAGTATGTCAAACAATTTGGATCCCACCCGGCTCCACGTTTACCGACACTGTAAATTCAACTGCACGTTCAGTCACTGGACATCAAAACCGAATCTTAAATATGTTTAATTAACGAAATCGGACACTTAAAACGCAACAAATCATGGGCAGAAAAAACGTGGCATACAAATCTACGCTATTTCAAGGTCGCTGCGGGTCAACGTGAGACAATCCGAGGTGGAGAAACACTTTGTTCCTGTCGTAATCATATTTCACCTTTACGTTCTTGCCTTTAATCTCAATGAGGGAAAATTAATGTCTGTGCTTCCGGTTAAAAGACGTCACCTTTGACCTTTGAATTCTCTGATTTTCCATCTCAACAGGTTTCCTGGTATTTCTATGTGCATCTGCTGTACTGCAGCCAGCCACCACGGGGCGATGCGGATATTTCAGGCTTCACGTTTAAGAGCCGTCACGCTGTCTGGTTTATATCTACTGCATGTTCCAGCTGATAGTGGAGCAGATAAGCTCCGCCCCCCCTCGGTTGTGACTGGCCAGCTGATAACTTATCGCGTTGCGTATCAGCAGCTCTCTGGAAGTGGGCCGTTTTGTTTCAGAGGCATTTAGAGTCGTCATAAGTGGCAAAGACATACACCAAATATTTGTCAT
>CAAKHG010049160.1:0-13139 GCA_901007715.1 Dactylopterus volitans | reverse complement strand
TGATCTATAATGGTATTACTGTTTAACTTGCACAAATTAAATGAAAATCTATTCATACAGTAGCTAGCTAGCTGGTAAGTTAGGTGCTAAATGTAAGCTAGTTTTCATTTCACTGACCATTTAAGAGGCTATCTTATTATAGCTATAAACACAATACAGCTATAGTTTCCAATTTTTAATATTTCCAAAATTTCCCAGCTTAGCTTCCCATGGAAAGTTTCCAGAAATTTACCAGGGACTTTCCGCCCCTTTGCAACCCTACCTGCTATTCAAGTCGAGGAAGAGGTTCTTGGTTCTTGAAGCGGGAACCTTCTGGCCTGCTAATCGCCTGTGAAGCAGTCTGTCGCGCCCGCTGAATCCCGGAATGTCGGATCAACCAATCAGGAACATCTGCGAGTGACACAAAAAAAACCAGCACCAACACTGGCGTGACGTCTCACTAAAGTTTGCAGCGGCTCGGCCTTAATTCCAAACCCCCCCCCGCGATATTTTTACGATATCACGTTGCATCGCTTGACATCTCACTAGAAAAGTGGATTTAAGCAGTCGGATTTGGAGTCGGCGACACCGTCCTTCGATCGGACGGTCGGGGAGCGGGAGAGCTAGCATAAACCCGCATTCGCCGCGGCGTGCGCGAGCTAAAGTATTTTCCGCGCAGATTTAATAGCTGGTCTTTCAGCCCAGGACGTGGCCGACAGGGGAGGTGACGCCGATTTTACGAGCGGCCGGTTGACCTGGTGTTCGGAGCTCGTTAGCGGGAGTGAAGGACACAGGCGACCCGGACAACTGAGGACTGAAGGAAAGGAGGATGGACGTCGCCGTGGCGCTTTTCTGCACGGCGCTGGCGGTTTCTGTAACCGTGGCGTCATGGCGACGGGATCGCGAGGCGGACTGATTCAGGTAGGCCGCCGCTGAAGGCCGAGCCGTGAAAGGCAGCCGCGAGTGGGCACGAAGAACTCGGAGCGATGGAGAGCCGTCGCAGGTAGAGTGTGTGATCGGTGGTCACGCCTGACGTGTGTGTGTGTGTGTGCGTGCGTGGGGCGTGCACGGGGAGGTGGGGGCGCACACACACACACACACAAACACCGCAATAAAAAGGAGCAGTGGTGAGTCAGCCCATGGTGAGTCACAGGAGGAATCAAAAATGTCAGACACACACACACACACACACACACACACACACCGACTCTGCAGCCACCATTTTCTGACGTTAATGAAGATGTCCTTGATGGCTCTTTTCACCCCGTGCGTTAAACGCATATGCACGAGGCTCAACACACACACACACACACACACGTGTATGTGCGTCTGCATGTGTTTGTGCCTTAGTGAGGACATCCATCAACATAGCTTGCGCAGTTTCTAAAGCTGTTTATGCAACAATTCTTGCTATACGTCTTGTATGTAGTTTATGTTTTCACGTGTGCTGCTCAGCCAAGTCTTTAAATTGCCCCCCCAAGGACAGATAAAGTTTTATTAATTGAATTTAGTTGAATGCTGCATTCCTGAGCCCCGAACCCTGACCCTCACCCCACCCCCTTTTCTCTAAATCCAGTTCTAACCTTTTAAGCTTCAACTAAGTCTCAACTCTGACTGGCCTCTAAATGCGTCCCACAAAGTGAAAACCTCCTCACTTTGTCAAAGCACCATCACTCGGATGGTATTAAAGTGACAAAGATAGCATCCAAGTATCCAGACACACACACACACACATCTGGTGGTTCCTCAAAATGCTCCTCGATCACCGTCTCAGAAACCTGTTAGCAGCAGCTCATGAACGTAACTTCCCGTGACAGACAGCCCGAAGTTCTCCGCGGGTTCCCAGGATGTCGCCGGTCTGAAGGCTGAAGGTGCGTGCTGGATTAGCAGGGGCTGCAGCGCCCCCAAGAGGAGAGGCAGGGAGGGTGCACGGCTGGAGAGCGTCGCATCGGCAGGAGGTCGATCCTAAGGTGCTTCTTTTCCTTCATCCCATGGTGATATCGACATGAACCTATGGGCACCAAAGAGGATGGGCAGCAGCGTGCATCAACCACGACGCGTCTCGCTTCAAATACATCCACTTCTGATTTGTTGAGGACGTCAGACTGACATTTCCTGGGCTTGATTTTTATTTTTTTTTTCTATTCCCATCAATCATCATCCAATGAACCATGTGCACCGAATAAAAAAAAAATTTTTAAAAATGAAATGAACGGCATCAAAAACATCCACCAGCAACCCGGATAATGAGCAAACTGTTGTCAAAGACGCAAACTTTAAAAAAAAAACACTGCCATCTGCTGGTGGAGAGGCGCCAGACGCCTGCGCTTGACCTACTTTCACCCAGCTTAAACACACACACCCATCAGCCATAACATTACGACCGCCGCGTGTCCACCATAGAGTATAATACAACAGCCCTGCAATCAGTTCTCCCTTCAGGAGGAGTTTTATGTTGGATTGTGATTGAATGTGTGTGAGAGAGGATTCTATTATTCATTTCTAGTATGTGCGGTCTGTGCCTTTTTTTTTTTTCCACGCAGCCACCGAGACATTCTGGCATCTACTTCTGCTGTTAAGTTTACATTATTATAAACCCACTAAATGAGGAAACATGCACAAGGTTAACATTGTGCATAAATACTCTTGACCCCTACGACTGCTGACCCATCAGTGACTTAGCTCATGAGAGACCTCCTCCCATTGTGTTGACCTTCAGGCGCTGGTCTGATTGGACCCTAAATTGGTCCAGAAGTGGGTCAGAAATGACCCGCATTAGAATCAATGCGATTTCGCGCCATTCCTGTCCATTTTTCTTGAGAGTATTGGACACACAAGCATTATTTCATTTGTGTAATTTTTTTTTTTACACTTTTTTAACATTTGGAAAAATGTCCAAACATTTTGAACAATAATACCTGAAAACAAAGAAAGCTGAACACACCCGATGGAAAAATACTGACAAAACACAAATGGCACAACAACGCATTTGGTTCCCATATGGGTCATTTTTGATCCACTTGCAGAAGCTCAGGGTAGTAATACAAAAACCAAAATTTCTTAAAATGTATAGAAGGATAAATTAAAATTTCAAATGGTGTCATATCAAAAACATGTTTTTTGAGGGATACCTGGGATATGAAATGATAACTTCATTACAAAGATATTGCAAGAAAACAACCTGCTCATTTTTGACCCACACATGCATCTACGGGTTAAAGGGACAGTTATGAATTATAATTCTTTTGAAAGTGTTTTCAATATAAATAACATCAGAGCCGTCAGACCCTAAAGTTTGATGAAATTATGCATAATTTGTTAAACAAAAAAATATAAAATATTCTCTGGGCCCACTGAATACTTTTTTTTCCTCAACAAGCGGGCCAGTGGGCTCCGTTTGTGACACCACGACTAGTTTGGAGCCAGTCCTGGTCCAGTATTCAGCTCGCGTATGGACAACGTGGCGGTCTGAAGCCTCCAGTGCTCAAACACCTCAGGTTTGACCTCTCAGTGAAGTGGGAGACCTCTGGTGTCCGACAGCGTAGCTCGCAAAATGTAAAAAAAAAATCATTTGCATATTCATATAATCCAGGATTTAAATTAAGGATTTAAGCGTTTTGTGCCATTTTAAAGGCCTTTAGTCCTGTAATCTGTTGTTCTGGGTAAACCCCGTTAGATGCAGGTTGCAGCATTTTTCACACACACACACACACACACACCGCTCAACATTCAGAACACAACCACACTTCATCCTCCGTCTATAGCTGGTCATTAACTTAAAAATGACACCATTAGTGTTTTGTCACATGGAACGTTGGCGGAACCGGCTCAGAAGACAGAGAGCAAACATGGTCTCACCACAGGGGGCTCCTATGCCAAAATCGCAAGTCCCATCAACTCAGATACACTCAATTTCCTTCCACCAGGGGTCTCAAACTGGTCCATGAAGGAGCCGCGTGGCTGCAGGTTTTCATTCCAGCCAAGCAGGAGCGCACCTGACACAGCAAGCCTGCTAAGTGAAGACAGCTGATTGGCAGGAGCAGGAACACGCCTGATTCCGCTCACCCAATCAACTGTCTTCACTTTGCTGCATCAGGTGTGCTCCTGCTCGGCGGGAACAAAAACCTGCAACCAAAGGGGTGTTGCCCCCATGATCCGCAAAAAATGTAAAGTTCTCTTTTATAAACGCCACTGCAGACCCAGGGGGCAGATTTATAATACACAACAATGGTTTGTGTAAAGCTAGTTCCAAAGAACGCCTTCATTTTTCTGAGAAGGATGAACTGAACGCGGCACATTTGTAAATGAAGAACCTGAACGTGAGCTAGTTCGGATTACACGAGAATCAGCGACACTCTTTAGCTCCAGTTATTACGGATTTAATTCTCCTTCTCCTGACGAGCTTTCCTTCTGCACTCCTGCTGCAGCGGCCCGTTATTGTCACTGCCCACATTTTACCAGCAGGCGGCGCCACCACATATAAAGTACACAACTGGCCTCACACTGCATTACCCACAAAGCCTTGCGCGCACTGGCATAACAAACCAGCCGGCCCGTGGCGACGCCCGCCCGGCGCGGTCCTCTCAAGTCAAACGGAAAGTGAAAACGAAGAGAGGCAGGAAAGGAGACGCGGCAGGCGCAGCCGCGAGCAGCCAAGCCTCCACTTATGACTGTTTACGGGAGTTTCACGTGTTGTCCGCCGTAGAGCCCGACAGTCAAAAAACAAACTTTTCTGTGCAAATTATGTCCACCTGCGCTGAAAAAAAACAAAAACAAGCCCGCACGTCAGCCTGGTCAACTTCGAATTTGAAAAGACATTTGGAGTCGAATCGTCCGTCTGGTGTAAAAAAAAATATCTGCAAGTCATTGACAATCAAAAAAAGCCATCAGGAAAGGACAAGAAAAACCCCTGCAAGCCCCAAACGACCCGAGTCGCACCGCCCGCGGCCTTCAGGGGGATGATGGCCCAGCAACAACAAGCTCGGGCTTTCACTCTCACTACTTACCTAGAGAAATTGAAGTGAACTCAACTTTAACTAGTTCAAAATTGAAATAGAGAACTATGAACGTGAACGTTCATTTTCATACTGTGTGAACGGAACTTTGAACTAGTTCATGAGAACAATGAACTCGCACAACACCGCCACATGGATTTCCTGCTCATCAGAAGCTCAATTCGGTCCCATATCGAAGGCTACGTTCACACTGCAGCTCTCAATTATGATTTTTTTTTTTTTTTTTTTTGCTGAGATCCGATTTTTTTGGTGGGTTCGGGGGTTGTTCACATTATAATTCATAATCAGACTCCCGTGTGAACAGTGGTGACCCACGTACGCAGAGGAAGAAGACGCGACGTCACACGCATGCACGCCGTGTTAGGGAGGCAGACATGGCCGCCACACGTGTCTGCGTGAGTGTACCCGTTTTGAAGTGGTTTGGTTTGGAGCCAAACCTACGAGGAGTTATGGCCGAGCAACGAAGGGACGAGGGCGATTTCAACGTCGGCCTTTTGTGGAGCGGCGACCTCTCGTTTGAGCTCGCTTTGGAAAACGTCTGATGTGTATCCGATGTAGGAGCGCGTATGAAAGTGGCCTGGAATTTAGAAAAAAAATCGGATTTGTGCTGTTCAGGCTATCATAAAAAAAAATCTGATATGGGTCACATATGGAGAAAAAAGTCCGATTTGGGTGACTTTTGCCTGCATCGGAGTAAAATCCTAACCAATCATGAGCAGGAGACTTAATCCATCTTTGCTTAAAGAGGGTGGACAGTCTTTTTGGAAATGAAGGATCTTGCAGGAGCCTCACCACGAGTTCTTTGGGAAATGGGAAAAAAAAAAAACGACAAAAACAAGAGAGCATTAGTATTTGATGAGAAAATTGAATAAAAAATTCAAGAGGGTGATGCACCGGTTCCCAAGAGGAACACATGCAGTGTGACTTAAGAAAGTAAAAACCTGAAATCAATGATTCGAATGGGGAACAAAAACAACAGTTTCGGCTACAAAGACTACAACTGGAGGACTTTGTACACAGTAACACGTCTGGCAGGTAGCTGGCTAACCATCTCAAACTGGACAAGGACAAACATTGAGACCATCAGCAAAGAACTCAGCTGGAGATAACCGTCGCTCTCTTGAAGAAACACTGGAGAGCGCCGTGTCATCTGTCTGCATGAAAACCTTCAGCAAATGCAGGACGAAAAGACTCCAGGTCCTGATGGCCTCCCCGCTGAGTTCTGTAAAGAACTCTGGTCAGCTCTCACTGACGCGCTACTGAACGATGGCGAAAATTCAGGACAGTTGTGCAGTCAATCAAACATGGACTCTGCCAACATCTGCTGCCTCTTCAAACCAAATAAAGGCCCAATTTTTCCATCTAGCTATCGCCCACTGTCACTTATGATGGCCGATATAAAGCCTTGGACAGAAGATTGGAAAAAAACAACTACCTGTCAGATAATGAATCTGCATCAAACAGGTCAGCAGTGGCACATTTTGGAAGCTACAACTGTCTCGCTAGATGCTGAAAAAGCTTTTAGCAGAACAAATTGGAGATTTACAACTGCCATGCTAAATGGATGTGGTTTGGGAGACCCTTCATAAACTGGATTAAAAGTCTATAGTTCACCCATAGTCCTAAACCAGGCCCCAGGCAGGGTTGTCCACTCTCTCCGTCCCTTTTTTTCCATGTTCACTGAGCCACTGGCAGCAGCAATTTGGCAGAATTAGAACATAAAGAGGATTCACACAGCTAATGTGGACCAGAAGATTAATCTTTATGCAGACGATGTGTTACCTTTGCTTCAAAACTCAAATACTTCCCTTTCCAAGACAATATCACTTATCAGGTTGCTTTTCATCTATTTCTAATTACTCAATTAATTGGACCAAACCCACTGTCCTACCTGTCAACTCCAGCTTCCTGAGTACATTTTCCATCCCCTCACACAGTACGTTCACATGACACCGAATTATTGCCTTAATCCGACTACAACTGGACAACTCAAGTGCATGTAAACGCGTTAATCCGACTAATATCGGACTTTTGGAACTCCGATTAAGACACCCAGACAATGCGACGGGAATTCGATTTTCTCCTGCATGTGTACACCTTAGTCGGAGTTCAGGTAGACGATGCATGTGCGTGTGCTCCACGTCTCCACGCCCGGGCATAAGACCCCTGTTAAAAAACATGCAAGAAAACGGACGCAGGAGAAGAACGCAGGTGAACCGCCAGAGCGGCAGCAGCACAGCAGAAGCTGAAACGTTTTTTCATTCTGTGTCTGAAAACTCTTCCATCGTGACCCTCTCCCACCAGTCTGCACTCCGAACCCGCATCCAACCAGAACCAGAGGTCCAGGTCAGGAGACATGCTATTGTTGTAGGCGTCGAACAGCATACGGCGTTCTTGTCTGCCTCTCAAAATCACCACGACCACGAGGGCTAGCGTGCACCTTACCTGCACAATAAGTAACACGCACATTACGTACGTCCGTATTAACCCGCTGAAATTACGCATTACGCCACCTAGTAGAGCTGAGGAGGAGGACGTGCTCCCGTCAGGAATCCGACTTTCTCAGTTGCATGTAGACTCGGACAAGGACGGAAGTCCGATTAGATGCCAAAACCGAATTTTGAGCATCGCCCGATTAAGCTGTGCATGTAAACGTACTGACAGTCTGGGAACATGGAATACTTGGGTGTGAAGGTTCCCCCTGGAGCAAGACGGAACTACAGCCCATTGTTCAAATCATTAGAAAGTGGACGACTTTGCCCATATTACTTATGGGAAGAATAGTGACATTTCAAATGAAGGTCACCTTTGTTTTTTTTTCAGTTATTGGGACCCAACCACCAGTGTCTTGATTGAAAACGTTAGTATTAAACATGAAATTTATCTGGAAAAACTAACCACCTCTTGACAGTTTGACTCTTGACACTTTGTAAACTCTGGTATCTAATCTAACCTACCTTTTATCACCTTCACAATCAAGCAACACAAATGTTTCAAAACTATCAGTATACAGTGTGCACATCTCTTGACAGCCTGCTGGAAACTCAGTCTTCACTTTTCTCTTGTAGACCAGAACAATCTTGACCTTGTCCTGGACAACAAAGTGCTAACTTTTGCCTCTTGGCACAAAACAAAGCGCAACAAATCCGGAAAATATTGTCCAGAACAATTATTTCAGTCCATGTCACAATTTAGTCACCAGATACCGCATTGATAAGATGGGATGGTCGATTGGAGGGGGTCTGCTCAGGGTTCCCCCAATGCCCCCGTGGCATTGGGCCTTTTGGCGTCAGGGACTGTCCTTCCCCTCTGGATGGGGAGCATTCGCTCGCTCCTTACTTGCCGTTACTGGTCCGCTGTGCTCAGTGGTTGCACTGGTGGCGGCGTGGCTGGCTGCCAGTGAATTATCTCACGGCAAATATAAAGCTACCTGCTGAACCCCCTCAGGCTCTTGTACAGCAGCCAAGATGAGATGCGTGATTAACAGATGAAAGCACAACCATGATAACGTTTACCAGCGGGGCGGCTCTGCTTGAGCCAGCTGGGAAAAGATCCGACTTGAAGTTCCGGCCGCTGGGCTAACTCGGTTGGAGCCCACCCACCTCTGTGTTTTGACGGGGTCAGCAGTGAGGTGCAGCAGGGAACCCAGCACCAACCATTCTTCAGTAAGGGTACAGAAATACATTTTGACCCTATTTAGCTCCATCTACGCCTCTGGTCACCAGACCTGGCCAACCTGGGCCAGGTGTAAGGGGGACGTGTGGCCTGGAATGAGGCCAGATCAGCCTTGTTATGTGGAACAGATTGGGTGTGACGTAAGAACTCCCCGTAATATTCATGCACACGGTTTCATTGATCATTATCACGATGAGGAACCATCCCATTCTTTGGAGCTTTGCATTCTCCACATTGTCCCTCTTTCACTAGTTTATCCAGTTGCAGACTCAACAGAGCTTTGACAGTTGGTCTTATCCATGTTGCTATGGTTATGGGTTGTCAAGGATCAATTTACGGTGATTAAACTTGAGCCGAACTACGTCTGCATTGCATGGTTTCAATGCAAAGCTGCGTTAAATCGGAAGGTCATGGCTTCTCTTCAACGGAGGGGGTACCTCAGTAGATGCTCGAATCGTTGTTATTAACTTTGAGATTGATTGTTTTTCTTGCATTATTGTGTATTTACATTTATGTTTGAATTGCATTTTTTTTTTAATTTTACTCGCACGACTGCTTTTTTGACTCCACCAAGCGTGACTCCCTGTTTGCCATGTCAGTTTTCGTATACCGCCCAGACACTGTTTGGACTTACCGGTATTTTCATTGCGTGTCGAGGTTGTTTTCTGGGACCCGTTTGCTGGCTTCGCCCTGATACGCTTCACCTGTGTCTCGTACCAGGACGACTCACCTGTGTATCTTTGGGTGCGTTCCGATCAGCGTAGATAAGGAAAGGAAAGGCAGGTTTATTTATATAGCGCCATTCAGGCACAAGGAAGTAGATGCTTCCCTTTGCTTGGGTTTTGGGAACTCTGAGCAAATCTGTCCCAGATGACCTGCGAGGTCTGGAAAGCCTCAAAATGTCCAAGGAAATCAGTAAATCAAGAATATGGTATGTTTCAGGCCATTTGCAACTGTGATTGTCTCATTTGCGAAGAGTTGTGACAGTAAATGTATGTACGCTTGGTGACCATGGATACCATAGCTTGGTGACCCCATTGCTTGGTTAGCTTGGTTGCCATTGCTTGGTGACCTCATTGCTTGGTGACCTCATTGCTTGGTGACCCCATTGCAATGGCACCTGTGGCATTCATTTTCAATATCTGAGTGGTTGATAAAAAGGAAACAAAGTCATATATTAAAATCATGATAATGGGCATCCAATGGAGTGAAATCTTTAACATATAAAGTATTCTTTAGTGGCTATGAATGTACTTTAGGTTAATGTGAATATGGTGTTCACAGCCACTCCAGACCCAAACAGTCCTCAGTAGTCAAACTCGGGTTTTGATTTGCATTTGTGTCGACCTGAAGTAAGTTCTCTCGGAATGTACTCTTGATCTTCCAGAGCCTGATTGGACCTTCACTCTTCCTCTCATCTCACGTTTTTAAATCACAGTTCACTCTGAAGAGAGCCTGCTACCCTCTTGGTACATTTGTTCCAACAATTCTTGCCGACTTGGACCATTCGCCAGTATTGCTTGATCAGAGGAGACTGGATTCAGCTTTACTGGCAGAATAAAAGATAATCAAGACTTCTCTAAACTTAGTTCAACTGTTACAGATGATTTCTTGGTGACAAACCTGACTCTGTGTCACCATCTAGCTTATGGGAGACGTTCAGCAAACTAAGACAGAGAAACTCATAGATTCAGTACTTGAACTAGATTAAAAAAAAAAAAAAAAACCTACCCCTCTTCTTAGCCAGATTAGGTGGAATTAAAATCAGAACATCCATCCAAAGCCTTTGGCCTAATGCTATTTTTTTAATTCAGAAAAGATAAAACTCTCCAATCATGGGCCAGTCTTAAAATTACATAATAGATGGGAACCTTTAAAGGCTTAAGACTTTCAGAATGAGGCACTTGATGAATAGCCGTTGGCAACGTTAGCTTGCGGAACCCTCAACACGCTACCGTGTAGCAAGTGATAAGAGCATAATGTTGATTAGCTTATATATATAAACGTCCGCAGATTCATGCTTATATGCATGTTTTTGCTCATTGTGTGAGTTTTTAGAATCAAATAACATAAACATTTTTTTTAAACTCTGATCTGATTAAAGAAAACTAGATTAAGCCAAATTAGACTGGATTACATATCAATGACGGGGTTTGGCGTTTATGTGCGTGTGTTTTGCGTCAAATGTAAAAGGGCAAAAGTAAACTCAGGATGAAATAATCAATGTTTTTTTGTTTTGTTTTTTGCAGTAGGGGTGGTGGGGGTGACGGTGGGTAAATGGAAAATGCCTGTCAAATGTTTGCAAAACTAAGTACCTCACAAGAACAAGTGGAAATGCGCGGAACTGCTCAATATTTTTCCAGAATCTAGAAGGTTTACGACTGAAAAGTTATGTGCTAAAAAATTCTGCGCCTGCTGTATCTTGCACTTGCATTTATTGGCCACACAAAGCCGATAAACGACGCATTGAACATATATATATATATTTTTTTACGATTATCAGATCAAAGTTTTAATATATGTAAAATTGCACAGAACAAGGAGTGTACTTTGTGGTAAGCGGGTAAGTATATCTTCACGCTGGGTGACACGCAGATTAGAAGGCTGGTATCTTGACGGCAGGTATGAAACAGAACTTTTTCAGCTCTTGACTTTACACTTCACATTCATTCAACTTTATTTCTCCGGCGAGGAGCATTTTTTTGACGCTAAATAACGTGTGTGTACGTGTGGTTTGGGTGTGTTAAAATGGCATTACAGTTACAAATTACAGTTTGTATTTAAAAGGGTTAAAAAGGTTACCTTTTCTGGCACTCCTCCCATTCTCCTGCACCTTTTTTTTGTCACAAACATCAGTTGGATGGTGGATGGTGGATGTTTATTTCATAAACCCTGAAACCCTGAAGGTGTACTGATCAAGCTAAGCCATTTTAAAATAAAGTTTTATCTGTCGTTTCAGCCTGCAGCCAGTAGGGGGCCTGGTCTTACCGGCAGCTGAGATAAGCCGGGTCGTGGGCTCAGAACTCAGGACCGTTTAAATCCTCCGTACATTTTAGTCACTCTGCCCGTGTGTGTGTGTGTGTGTGTGTGGACGATTAGGTGTGACAGTATGTCATGTTCACTGCTACTAACATTTATTTGACTCTGCTTTCAATACGTACACACAGTTAAATACAGGAAACGGTAAACCATCGGACAGGCGGGCTCAGCCGGAGGGTCGCGATCTCGGTAGCGGTGTCAGGGCATGGTGGGCGAGCCGCCCTCGGTCAGGGTCTTGAAGTGGACCGACAGGGACTCCTCCTCCGGGTTGGGGGGGCGCCGGTACTCCTCCCTGGTGATCAAGTAGCCCAGCAGGACCCCGAAACACAGCAGCAGGACCCCCAGCACGTTTGCCAGGACCCCCTCCGGGGAAAACTTGGAGTACGTCGACCTGGCGGAGAGAAGTCGAACATGGATGAGACACAAACGGCGCCAGATGATCTCAACGCAGACGCCCCAGACTTAGGTGATTTAACGCAGACTTATCAAGGATGTCAAAGTTGGCAGCACAGAATTCCCAAATTTTCCTCTGTAGCCTTTCTAACGAGAGCTGGAGGACGCACATGATGCTGAAGAGGAGCTTCTCCGTGATGCCGAGCAGACAGCTGCCGATGGCCAGGACCAGCAGAACCAGGCCGCAGAACACGTGGATGGGCAGGTAGGAGGCGCGTAGCCACGACGACGCCACAGGGAACAGGAAGAACAGCAAGCCCATCACCCACTGGCGACAGAGGGACACCAAGAGACAGAGCGGTGGTGACGTTTCGCCCCCGACGAGGGAACTCAGCCAATCAGCTGATCAGACCTGTCGGCCCCTTAACAGACCCTCAACTGTCAACCTGGAGTTCTTATTGATGATCAAATCCATAACCAGACTGACAGAAACAACAGCTGGTCGGGTTGACGGTTATGAGGTGGGTACCACGTGACTCTGTCCCGGACCCAGTGACCAGGAAGTAACGGACAAAGGGTGTGTGTGTGTGTGTGTGTGTGTGTGTGTGTGTGTGTGTGTGTGTGTGTGTGTGTGTGTGTGTGTTTGTGTGTGTGTGAGGGTACGCACCTGTATGCAGAATAAGACCAGGGTGGCCATGCCGCACCAGCTGTGTAGGGAGTACATGTCGGGAATCTTAGCTTCTCTATGGAAGTCAAACACAGCTGCAAAACCTACACGCACGCGCGCACACAGACACACACACACAAACACACACAAAGTTTAGAAGAAAACTTCTGTGGGTGTAAGATATCAGGTGATAATTAGGGTGATTTCTCTTTCTCTGTCTCTCTCTCTCTCTCGCCCTCTCTCACACACACACACACACACACACACACACACACACACACACACACACACACACACACACACACCACCTCGTTCATCTTAAAGTCATATTTTGTTTAATCGTATTTTTTGTTTTTTTGTTTTTTTTTTTG